>JALDNG010001170.1:0-67258 GCA_024349245.1 Neodontobutis hainanensis
CATGATAAAATTTACCAGAAAATATATTACATATTTGTTTTAAAAAGATTCTATTTGTAAAAACTTACATTACTCAAATGATATCAAAGACAGAACTTTGATAGTTATTTTTAAGTTTCTTGAGATGGTTTATTACTGACTAGAACAGAATATATTTTAAAGCTATCCAAGAACAATTTTTGAATAAGATTTAAAAACTTCAATCTGATATTAGCTGAGAAAGTTAATTCAAAAATAAAAACTACTTTCCTCAAAAGTTCGAAATATTTTAAATTATTTTTAAAGGTATATTTTAAATTTTTATATCATCTATTGCACACTTTTATATAAAGATAAGGTATTCGTCAAACCTATCCAGGCATATTTCAAAGTAGGTTTTAGTGTATTTTACCTCATTCGGTGTAGCTCTGTCTATTAGGTTTTCATTTCAGTTATTTTCAAATGGTAAAAATATGTGTCATTTAATTTTAGATTCTTTGACTTTTATCCTCTGGTATGTATGACTTTTTATCTCTGATGTTATTTACATAAGAATCAACAACATCTCTTGGTTATCGTTAAGACTAAAGATTATGGTTATCCATAAATAATCACAATAACTCAGAAAATTCGTGTTATTCTTGCCTCAACTCGAGTGCTTACCTGCCCCATTAGAAAAGGGTTACATAATGCACAAGTTATAGTATACAGATCATGAAACTGAAGAAGACAAGCTTATATTTTGATCCTTGAAATTATCTCACATGATCTCATTAAAAATTTTCCTTCGCAAAAGAACGTTATATTCAACATTAGAACTGTTTATTTAAATATATTGGTGGAATTTTAACAATGTACAATGTTTGAAAAAACTGAAATTTAATTTTGATTTTTTTAAATCACATAAACTGAAAATATTCCATTATTAGATTAAATGAACGATATAAATTTATTTGGCAGCGAATTTATAATATGAATAATCGCAATTATGGCATTGAATTATGAGACTGGAACTACCTCAATTTAACAATTTCCTTACAGGCGTATATGAAAATAATTAGAATGTTTAGTTTTCCCTAGTTTTAAATTATTAAAATGAGTTGGTAATTGATGAGTTATTTTTCTTATTAATGTTTAAAAAGGTATTAATTTGATTATGAAAGTTTTTTAAATATTTTTTTGAAGGTATAAATCAGAATATTTTTGTAAATTTATCAATAATTATAAAAACTAATCATGCGCAATTACGAGAACATAAATTTATATACGAAGTTTTCAATGTTCATGATTTTCAATTTGGATTTTTTAAATTTAATTTATCTATCATCTGTAATTTCTCCAGAAGAAAATAGAGTTAGAATGCAGACAAAGAGAAAGAGATATAATCAATTATTTATTATCCTCAATATGCCTCAGGCTCTCCCTATCCATCATCAGTAGCTTAAAAAGTCAATCTCTTGAAGTGAATTTCCATAATAATGAGGATTTAAAAATGGATAATGGTCTTTATCATTCAAGTTTACAAGAATCAAAACACTTACGAAAATACAGTGTCTTTCCTCGTAACAGGAAAGTATATCAGAGGAAATATAATGAAAGACGTAAGAATCTTCTGCGTTCATTTCTAATTTATAGACCTTATAGTTATAATTTTTATTCAAAAAATGGTTTCCTAAACTTAAAAATCATCCGTCTAAAGAAGATAACTTGCTTATAAATAAAATTCGATACAATCTGACGAAACAACAGACGCACTCACAGGAATCTAATAGAAATCAGGTTGGATCTACAGAAGTGTCAAATGAGTTTGATATAAAGATAAAACCTCAATTATTATCAGATATTAATCAACAAGGAAAGCGCATGGTGAGTATCCAGAAGTGCGGCTGCATCAAAATACCGATTCAACAAGCGAAGTTTTAATTGACAGAGATTTTAGTCATCTAAAGTCGTTGGAGAACTAGGATACCTATTGTTAAAATCTTTAAAATTTTTTGATCCAGAAGACATTTTCATTTATTTTATCTCGACTATTTCCGATCAACATGAAATTAGATTTTTGGTGAAAATGCTGATTGATCTCAGTAAAATAGGACATTTTTAAAGTAGATGTGATTCATAAGAACAATAAAACAAATAAATTAAAATGCCTATTAAACTGATTGACAACTTTAGAGAATTACAGAGAAGAATTCCAATTTCATTCAAATAATATTAAAATAAATTTAATAATTCCCACTTCAAACCCAAAATTTCAACATTACGTGATGGATCTCATGTCAAATTTAAGTCTTAAAACATTCGCGGTATATTTCTATTCATATAAACAGCTCTGCCAAACAGTATTTTCAAAAGACGTGAGGGCATGTATCTGGTGCGGAGTATTGATTGATATTTCACACGTTGAAAAATTTAAAGAATTTTATACTGCAATGGGAATAGTATTTTTAGATTTTATAATTTAAGAACAAAGTAAAAGATAAAGTATTTGAAACATATAAAACAATGTGCGAAATATAGATTAGAGTAATTAATTTATTCTTATTATTTTTAGATGAAGAAATCTGTCAAGTATATTAATTAAATATCCTAACTTCATTTACTTGTATTTTAATTCCTTATTATTTCTCGTTAAGCTGATTCTTAATGGATTTTGATAAAAACATGATGGTTTATTGTACATTTTATAGTTTTCACGGTATATAATTATCAACTTTTTTCCTGCCTATGTATCAGTATTTTCATGGTGATTAGTTGTTTAGGGTGAAAAAATTATTAAAATTTACGTTTAAACTAGAAATTGAATTAGTGTCGGTTTCGACATTCAAAAGAATTTTACTGTTTATAATTTCGCGGATGATATATCCACATTTTTAACTTATGAAGATTAAGTAGTGAGGCGACACTTTTAAAAACTATTTACTTCTGAAAACTATATTTTTTCATATTTTGATTTTTGTATGCTTTCAAATATTTGTTTTGAGAAAATTTAACTAATTTAATAATTTTAATCTCAAGGTTCGAAAAAACTTTAAAAATTTGGCAAACATAGAGGCCTTCAATATTTGGATCTACTCATTACTTTGTTATATTTTCTTTGAAATAAGCGTGAAATATGTGATTTGATTTCGTGATATATTTTAACTCAACTTTTGAGACAAAAATATGTGATAATAAAATTTCAGTTTTGACTATTTTCACGATGAATAGTCTTAATCTAGGTCGTTAATATTAAAGTCGTTGATACAATAATACATTTTTTAAAATATCAAACCTTGCAAAATTTAAAGGTGCGCTCTATAACTTCGACATTGTTATTCCAGTCATACATCAATAAAAATATCTTTTATTCGTTGTTTACGCGATTCATGAAATCTGTGAGTATTATTCAAAAGAAAATCTAGAGTCAAATATTACCATTTTTTGGTGTGCAGAAGTGCGTTATTTTAAAACCTTTAATTTATGTTACATCTGAGAATTAGGGATAAAAATATCAAATAATGCGAATGGTTGGTGACATGTTTTTTGACACTTTCATTTTTATACCACGTAAAAATACTAAATATAACAATTTAAACTTGAATAATTCGTGCTCAGATATTTGGTACAACGAAAAATAGAAGAATACGATCGAGAAGATCAGATCTCAAATTCTTAAAAATATTTCAAAAATTGAAAAGTAAATCAATGTTTGCATGATAAATAATTATACTTCCGTTACAATCCGATTCCTACTTAATCTTCTCGATATTAATTTTTGCAGAGACGTAACAAGTTGACAATAATTAAACATATTACAAAATATATGCATACTGACGGTAATCTAAAAATTAGAAAGCAAAAATAAAGAAGTTAAAAACACAATTCAATGTAAAAATTAGAAATCGTCATCTGATTATTTTAATAAGACACTATGACTGCTGCAGGACTCTGCTCATACATGCAAATGTATTATCGAATAAATTAAAAAGTAATTATTTATAAAACTCAAAATAATTTTATGTTTCTCAAATTTATATTTGTGATGAAAACATTTTCTGCTTTTTATGGATGTTTTTACTAGTTATTAACTTTGAGTGGATCTTAATGTCATGAAGATATTTATAAGTCATGAAATTAATACAGATACAATTTTCTTAATACTCTTTCAGATATTCTATCAAAAGAAACCTAAGATTTACTGGATAGGATATTTTTTGCATTTTTATCTGTGTTTTGTCTGATCCATTACTTTTCTGTTTTTCGTACGATAGATTTCTATTTATATTATATAATTGGTTAGTATGAGAATTAACCTTATCTTTGACATGTGGAAACTATGATTTCGCCAAACCTAGAGAATATAATTCATCCAGCATCCTCCCTCTTTAAATGTCAAAGTAATTCAGTGATTAATTATTAAGAAAAGCTGATAAAATTCACCCAAAATTTTCAGATTCAACATCAAATGAAAGTATATTTGAATTTATAACTCTCGAAAATAATTTGAAGAGATAAAATAATTAAATCTTTTGTAATTTACCATATTTATTAAACATTTTTATTCATACCGAATTTTGTGATTATTTCTTATCTTAAGTTAATTATTTTGATTTTCAACTAAAAGGTTATTTCATTGAATTAAATATTTTCAAACAAAAGAAACATTTTAAACTTTGAAAAATTATAAATTATTTGAATTTTTTTTTAAATTCAGCTTTTAAAAATAGTTCCCGTATACAATATAATTTAAAGATTTTTAAAGATATGTAGAGCATGTAGTTTACATTCTAAGAAAGCTATCTTTTCCATCAATATTCTTCTTTGTTCTTAAGTGTGTTAATTTTATAAGATCTTTCATTCATTAGTTTAAAATTGAGTGTATTGTGGTAACATTCTGAAGTCCATGTTAAAAATTATCTTAATTTTTAAGTAACGGTATTGCTTATAATCGTTTGTGATAAAAGTGTAACTATTTGCTTGGATCAACAAAAATTATTATCAACTTATTTCAAATTTTTGGAAAAATTGACCACTTTTACTGACGAAACATTACCAAGAATAAAAAATGTCGAATAAATTTATTTCACGCGACAAACATACATTTATCTCACGAATTCGATATAACCTTGGTTATAATTGTTCTCACTCTCTAGTACACACAGGGAGTATGACAAATTAAGATTCAAGGCTCTTGACTATATATTGTTAGTTTTCATTTATAATAGAATGATGCTCATACTAATTAAATATGAGTCTTTCTTCTCTATATTCGTCCCATTTTTAGCAAAGGTATTTACCCAATAATTTTCTTTTAATATTTTTGAGTTCTTCATCATTTTGACAAAGTCGCTTAAATGAACAGTGAATTCCGTTTTTATATTATATATATAAATATATGTTATGACAATACATCAACGTTTTTATTTGAATCAATGTCATCTGTTAAACTTTATGCTAATTTTGATATCTATAAGAAGTATGAGTTATTTCTTAAAAATATTTAATGGCGCTTATACGATAGTTGATAGAATTTCAAATTTAAGGAAGGTGCCGTATCGATTTACGTAGGCGTTAAACGTCACAAACACCAACTTTCTACTTACTTCATTGAAAATATTTTATCATGATTTATTTGTTGAAAAATTATCGCAGAGCTTGAGATATATAAAATACCGTTTGCTTTTTTATGTCTTGAAATATAAAATGATATTTTCTTATTTATAAGACAATGAATTTCCCGAAAATTTAAACATGTTCAAACTGTAAACAATATTTAAAATTAGAAATAAAAATTGGTTTATTTTTTAGAATATGTTAATTTGATTAATTATTGATTTCGATACTCTTAAGTATAAACGTTCTAGCTCAAAATTAATATTTTACTTTTAATTACTATAATTAGGATATTTCTAATCAATTTGAAAAATAAGTGAGTATTTGATCGAGTTTGGAAATAAGATCTTAATTTATAGCATAAATAACTGTTCATATTCTGATATATTTGTATTTTTGAAATTTTGTTAATATTCAATAATTTTGGTATTTCCTAAAAATTCGTTCGCCAGCCTTGTCAAATTAAGACAGATATCAAGTTTAAATTCCAATGATAATGCGAAAAAACTATTTTAGGGTGCCTTTAAAAGGGCAAAATCTAATTTATGTCATTTTTATTCTTTCAAATTTAAATTTATAAGAATGTGGAAATGTTTTTGTGCGTCAAAATGTACACATGTTTTAAATTCATAAAGTCATATGATACAAAATATAACACAGATGGAAATTTAATATCGCATCAGCCAGAGCTCCCCTTTTTGAAGTATGAAGTATTAAGTATACCTCGTAAATAAAGTCATGAATCTAATATCGATCTGCTTGATAATTGGTTTCTTTAATAATTTATAATTTTTCAGCATTATAAGCCAATTTTTTTGAGTTTGTAATATATTTGAGTTTAAGTTTTCCCCCATATTTTCTCAATGAAAGAGCTTTTTTTCACCAGATATAAATTAACTCAATATCTGGTTGAACTACTAGCACTCATCAAATTTGCGATACGATAGATTGTAATGATTTTATTTACTTTAAAGATACCTCATTCATAGTTTGGTTTAATTCAATACATTTGCAAAGTCTTTGCATATAAACTTATCATATAAATCAATTACTTTCTACATATAATCAAAATTATAATTTTGTCACTTGAACTCTGCAGTAGATTTCAGATATATCAAAGTTCATAGTGTAAGCCACTTACTTTAAGAGATCAGATGAACTTTAAAACTAATTTTTAATATTGTGGTTGTTTCATGACCACCATACACAATATGTTAAGAGAAATGTAATTTTTAAATTTCTGGGCATCATTAGTGTTAATATACACGACAATTTATTATATATTAAGCATTTTTGACAATTAGAAAACTAAAAATTTTAATTCCTTCGTAGATTGATTCTTTTCACTTATGTTGAAAAATAGATTCATTGTGTGATCAATGTAATTATTTTGGAGTCCAAATTAGGAAATATTCAATCATATGATATCTTTTCGAGTTTGACCAAGAAGAGTTGTTTTGATATATCATAGATTTGTTCTTATTATTTTTAATGTAACTATTCTCGTGGTTAGTCTGTGAAGATGTAGTAATTAAGACAGTTTTAGAGTTATAAATTTTTAATTTCATATTCTTATTTCATGTGAAAATTGACTGATTATAAGTTCCCAACCCACTCGTCGTGCTGATGAGCTTTGCGGAATTTTTTCTTTTCAACCCATAAATTGTTTCTTATTTTTATGATCATATTTTAATTGAAATTCCTTAATTGTCAAATAGATGATGTACTTGAGGAATTCTTAAATGGTATGAGATATTTATCAATTTTGAAATGAATAGGTTTATTATAGTGAGAAGATATACTTTTAAATCATTTGTAAAATGTGTACCGTTCATGTTCCTTTTTGTGTTAATCTGTACAATGGTTTACATTTACTGCATAAGTTCTTAAGAAACGTAAAAAAATGAGGCACTTCAATAACTTACTTTATTGACTTCAAAAATTCAATGACTTTTTAATTTATTGATTGTATTGTTTCTGGATAAATGGGTGCCTTAATCATCTTTAAGGATTTATCAAATATTAAATACTCGTGCTTAAAATTTATATTTTGTATTTTTGAGTTTAGCATGCTCAAACCGATTAGGAACATAAAATAAATGATTGGTCCTACGTTTCATTTCATGTTTAAAAATTATTTCGTTCAAAACCAGACATTATTACATTTCTTGCGGAAACTATATATCATCCATTGTTCAATAGAAATGTAGTGGTGCTTATAAAACACTTAAGGTTAAAAAAGGGTTTAACATAAATATTAAAAATTTTCTTTATTTCTCAAAGTTTTTAACACATTTATGTGCATATATTTTTGGATTTAGCCTATAAAATCATGGGGAAAATAAATTTACTAAGATCATAATTTTGACGATTTTATAAAATATAGGTAATCATCTGTTATTTAATTTTATATGCAAGTTGATTATGTCTTTAAAGACACTGCTATTTCTCCTGTTTTTATACGATTCAATGAAGTTCTCAGTCAATTTTGACTACTCGATATTTTTGGTTATGTTGTCGACATTTTTAATGATCCTCCCAATTACAAATCTTTATGTACCCATTTTCTTCTTTGGATTTTGACCCAGAAAGTTACCAATCGTGACCCATGAATAATTGTTTCACCATATTAATAGACTCGTATATTCGCAAGGCGTATGGTTATTCATCCATAATTGATCCCGAAAATTGAGTTGTATATTATAAGTTGACTTATTCTTTTTCGACTTTGATTATCTTCTGCAATTTTATGATAAATTCACTTTAGAGAGTTCATCCGTATTTGTGATTTTCATTCGAAACCACCAAAATAATTAAGTGTTTTAATATCCTAGAATTCTGTTCACCATTATTATTAGCATGACTCCATTTATGAATTTTTTGATTTTCTTAGTTTTTAAAATATGTTGAATTATTTTCGGTCCATAACAATCTTCTCTATTTGTGCTGAAAGATTAAAACATTTGCTCAGTCTTTCACCTCCATTTTAACGTTCATTTGTTTATTTTGATAAATTAAATTTTGTACTTTTCTAGTTTTAACCTCATATTTTTTCAATTTATAATTAAAATTTCCTAAATTGCTTTTTCTAAAATCAAAAAACAACCTATAAACGGGTCTGATAGAAATTTGTCAAAAAGCATTTTCTTAAATAATTAATCTCGAATCTTCGGAAATATTTGTAGTAAACTTTCATTATACTTTCACCTATCATGGTATAAGGTTCTTTAAATGACAAACTCTATTTGTGCATTTCGAGAATTTAAACTCAAAATCAATTTTCATTCATTTGAAATTTATTTTCAAATGTAATATTTCCAAAACCAAACAATTGGTCTAAACATTTCACATGATATAGATAATTTATCAGATTTTCAAGTTTGAGAATAACATTTTTCTCTTTACATATAATTATTAAAACCAATCTGAGTTAATTTTGAAAAGCGGAATATGTCTTTTTGGTGTAAAAATGATCCATTTAATAATTTATCAATACACGATAGTGGAAAATATACGATTTTAAAATTTGTGAGATTAAGTAAGTAGATAAATTTAAAGCTACTTTTGTTTTATCTTTTTTGACATTGTCGAGAAAACAACAAAACATGTGACTCACGTGAAAGTGTCTTTTCTATACTTTTATTGGGTAACTATAGGGTTTACCTATCATAGGGAAGTAGAGATTGAACTAATCTTGTTAAGAGAGACGTTATGAAGCATTGGGGTTTTTGTTAGTGTTTTAATATACTTCAAGTATGTGGCATCTTTTAAATGTAAAGTTCCGAATGAAATGTGTTCTGAGTGAATTCTGCACTCAGTCTTGAAAAAGTCTTGAAAAATAAAATCTTCAAACGTTACTAAGAAGGAAACGGTTCAGTTTTTTCTTTATATCGAAGAACTTATAATACATCTCAAATTTCTCCAAAGATCAAAAATGTCACGAAAAATATTTCAGTTAACTTTTAAATGATCTTTGAAGGATTTATAAATTTTTCTTCCGTCCTTCCATTTGAACAAAGATATCGACATGAATCCTAATTTTCTCAATGAATTCATCTTTTCGCCATTACCCCTTGTAAGGATAGGTTTATCTCGAATGTCCTAGTTTTTGAGAATATGAATTCGTCGCCAGTTATGGTGCCACAGTTTGGGTCATCTGAATCAACTTTGTCTAAATTTATATACCGATAAAAATCATTCTATCCTTAGCCAGCAAATGTGATTGAAGCAAAAAGTGATGTTATTTTACCATTTATAGAACAAATATACACGAAACATGCGGTATCTACATGTTCATCTTTTACCTCGAACGAATAATATACCCACATATTCGCCTCCATCATCCATGGTTCAAAATAAAACCCTGACGTTTTTGTGAAACTCGTTATTTATATTGTTTTCTGCAATCCAAATAAACAATCATTTAGCTTTATCGGATACGACCATCCACTTTATTCACATCGTATTGAGTTTCACATGGAAGGTAATCAGCCCACATTGATAAGATATCTTTTGATTTCTCCCATTATACTCAATTCATTCCATCATTGATATAAATACTTAACTCTGTATTTTTGATGTTTATTTTTTCAGAAATATACTGGTATGTTTCTTCGACTATTTTTTAATAAATATACTTGCCTCATGAGTCTTTTCATAATAAGAAGAAAGGTCTGCTTCTGACATTTTAGACCATATTCTTTATTGGGTAATGGTTCTAATTTTAGAATAAAATAAGGATCTTTTGTGACATGAGATTTGAAAATATAACTAATTATTCTACTGCTTCACTTTCGACGTCCAAAAACATACCTTGTATCGTGATATTGAAATTTTCTATCACAGAAAAATAATAAAGATTAAACATAACACAACGTTTGAAATAAAAAAATATCGTATATTCTTTCTATTCCCAAAGATACATGTGTTAATATACATGTGTCGATTTTAAATTTATAAATCGTTTTATTTTCGAAATAAGGATGATTGAAATCGTTCCAATCGTTTAAGGTATTTCAATGTACACATCTTCAGGAGATTCGTTTGTGAACACTAAACAAATTCATTGATTCAACACCCTATTAGGACCCAGTTTTAGGAATTTATAATCTTAGATAACGCATGAGTCGTTCTCCACATATAAGATTTATGGTATTTTTAATGATTTAGGATGGTCACAAATTAAGTAAAATCAATATTTTTGATGAGTATAAAAAATCATTAATAACAGAAAATAAATCACAATGATATTTCTAAAAAAAATATATCATAATTATTTCAAACTGTTTATAACTGAATAATGTTAAAAAATAATCAAGATTCACCAAAGTATGAAAATTATAATTAAAATTCAAGATTTTTTTCTACAATTATACCAAACAATAAAGATATTTAGGAAGGAGTGTGAGGTAAAATGGGTGTACTTATTATATATTAGCGAATTTTGGTTTCAACAAATATTCAATGAATAAAAAAATTACCTTATAGTATTAAAATGGTTAAAAAACTCGATTATCCATCCAATATCATCTCAATTTAAAATAAAGATATATAAAATAAAATGATAACAAGTTTTAAACTATCTAGTGTTGTCTTAAATATTGTTTAAATCGATAAAACGAGATACATCCTTTGTTAAATCTAGGCTCAATCGTATAAATAACCATTTATCGATAATCTTCAATCAAACTTTTCAACATATTCACATGAATATTCAAATGTATGTTTTTAAAATAAATGTCGGCTTAATGCTATAAACAGTTTGCCTTCAGAGTTTGTTGAATATTTTTTGTTTGTTCCCGATGTTTGCCAACTTGTTGAGAAGACTCTTAAATATAATTCAAGAATAATAAATTTTAAATAATTTCTATTTTATTTCAGGTGCCTTGATGTTTAACTTAATCTGTTTGAGCAGGATATATGAAAACCTCAAAGGAAGTTGTAATTATCCCTTTAATGTGTTTTTACAGAACAAAAAAATAAAAATTTACTTGTTAAATATTCCACATTTTTTGACATTTTTGATCATTTTTTTGAATTATGCTTTGACTGGAGAACCGATATGAAGGGTTAATTTCATATTATTTAATACCGAAAAATGTTTTGATATTTTGTATTTAAATCTCAATTAGTTCTTACCAAGACCCAGTTAAAACTAGATTAAGTTGAAAAGAACTACAAATAGAAAATTCTCAGCTTTTTCTCTTTGCATGGCAGTGCGCATGTCGTGTTATTTGAAATTACAGAGATTTAGCCATTTTTCATGTTTTTAAGAACTTAAAAACCACTGCAAGGTTTATTTTAGATGTCGAACTCAATCACATTCTTACTTTTCTTTATTTATGAACTTATGCACTCGACAGTGATACCTGAGGTTTTAGAGTTAATTCTTAACCAAAATTCGGTTCGAATGAGAAACGTTTGAAATGTTTATTTGGGAGTGTTACTTTATATTGATTGATTTTAAAAATTTACACGGGTGATGAATTTTTTACTCTAATTCTTGATTATGTTTTATATTTTTTCAAATTTTGCAATTTATGAAATATCAATTTTTATCAATTTTATTCTTTTTAAAATAAAAACAAAAAAATTTATAATCTTATATTCATGAGATTTAACTTGAGTTCATAAGTTATTGAATTTTATGATGCACTGAAAATCATAATATTGGTAAATTAATAAAATAAATATAATCAATCAACATAATAAAAAAAATAACTTACACAGTTAAATAAATAACAAAATTAGTAACAGATTAAAACGTTATAATGAATAAAATATATCAGAATATTCATTTTTATAAGCCGTCTTAATGAAGAGGAATTATTTAAAGAACCAATCATATACTCAGAAGCGCGAGCATAATCAAATGATGTTTTTCAACCATAACAGCATCGGTTGAAAATTAATATTTAAAATAAAATCATCATGAAATCTATTTTAATCGAAGGTTTTATGCGACATTGATCCTTCCTAAATCTACATTTGAAGTATTTAAAATATGCCTTGTAAATTTTGAACTCAACTCGATTAACTATAATGGATGAGTCCACAAAATTTGTCATTCGAAGATCGGTGAGAAGTCATTTTGAAATCATAGTTATGAGGTATTGTTGATTGTACGATTTTTGAAAGTGTTAAATATCTTGATTCATTTAATCCTTTAAGATAGAGCTTTGCATTTAAAAATGAAACTATTACATAAATATGTCTATTAGCAATATTTTTTGGTGTGTGTTTCAATGTTTATTAGTGTTTAACTTTATGCATAATTTTTTACCAATTTGTCTTGTGAATTAAAATCTTACTTTGCCAAATCGCTCAGTCTATATATTAAACGTGGTAAAAATCACAATTTGAAAACATTTTAAATTCTGATTGTTAAAATACGATATGAATTTTATTTAATATTTTAATACTAAGTTAACATGTCATACATCTTGATGTTCGACTTTAGTGGAGAAAATCGTAGAAGACTTCAGGTTTTGTTATTTTAACAATCTTTAAAATTTTGCTGAAATATTCCTGAATATAGATTAACTCATCAAAAATATTGATTCTTCAGAATCATAACTAAATAACTTCCCTATATAGTCTTAAAATTGATATCGTGAATATATTGATTTAACTTGATTAAATATTTTATCATTCTGACTGTCTTAAATTTTATTTCTATCCTGATAACAATGAAATCAAAATTGAGTTATAAGTAGCGAAATTAAACCATCATAGGTATTATGGTTTATTTTTATAACCCAAAGAAACATGCGCCATATATTTAAAATGGATAAAATCAGTATAATAGTTATCTTGATTTCTGAAAGTTGAAGTTCGAGAAAATAAGAATGTGAATTATTTTGGATTTTTGGTTCTACTCTGACAAATCGCAAATAAAAACCATATTAAGTGTTTTAAAACTCAGATTTATCGCCTTTGAACCATCTGCAAATATTTAAGCCAATTATTTTGTTCTTAAAGTCATTCACTGCTGTGAAAGCGCATGACATATAAAATTTGAAATAAAGAACGTCACTATTCTCTAAATAACTTTTGAGACCATCTGCGACGGTGAAAGTACAGACGTAAAACTAAAGCTGCGAATAGTCACAATGTCGTGATATAAATTAAGGTAACCCGTTTTAAAGTTATAATTTTATCGTATAGTTTGGTTTAAATTGACAATAGATTGAAGTCTCTTATTAATTAGACAGGAGTTCTCAATTGAAATATTATAATAATTTGTACTCAGTCAGAAAACAAATAAATTTTTTCTCTATAAAAATCACGTGTTCAAGATTTTGATATTAAAAGGCTTTTAGATTTTATGTAGGAGGACTTTAGCAGGAAGAATAATAAAATTCGATTTCCTCATCTTCTTCACGAGATGCATATCTATGAGCTGAGAGAAATTCCATTTTAGTCATTTATATCTGGTTGTATGAGAGTCGTTTCTCTGAAACCACCAATGTTGATGCAGTGGGTTCCGATTAAATATACAATGACGGAAGCTGCATTTATTGATGTTACATCATTATTTGCGCCATTACGCCTTTCAAGTTGACCATGACTAAGTTATAAATTTTACGAGAATGAAAGGCATCGTTCAATATATTAACAGTTAAGCTGAACTTATTTAGACTGAAAATAACGTCTTTGACTGCTTCACATATAGTCGCCCTGGGTAGTAAAAATAAACCATCAACTTACATTTTTATATATTGGTTAAAAAATCAGTTATGGAGGAACCTCAAAATGCGCGTAAAATTATTTACCAACATGAATTTGAGAAAGAAACATAAACAGAGAAACGTTCAAGTATGATTGCAATATGTTTTGTCAGCCCTCTTGGTTCACTTAGTGCAATTAGCATCAGTAACAAACATTATATCTTTCAGAATTATGTGACTAAGTGGTATTTTCGAATTAAATATCAAGCCACGATTTTGATATTTTTATTTTTCATTTAAGTTACAGTCAATTCTAAAGAACTTTTTATGAGCGAGTTGATCGAGTTGTTATGGTTAGACAGTTGAAAAAGTCATACTTAGCTCACTCTCTTTCAACTTTAAGTTTTATGGTGTTTGGGGATGGCTCTAACTTCTGATATGAAGAGTCGGATGGTTAATTATCACTTCGATAGCGATTCAGGTGAACGTACACACTTAACTTCATTTGTGAAATGTTCAAACAGCTTTAACTCCTGAGCTGAGAAGAGATTTAACCTGGCAGATTTTTCGACGGATAGTTTTCCACAATCGTATGTACTTTAGGCGTTGAGGAAAGTCAAAACCGAGAATTAGTATTTGAAAAATCGTAACTTCTAAAAATTATTCGTCGAGAGAACAAGTCGTACATTAAAATAAAGATGTAACAACTATTATTTCTGATGGGAGATTTAACTTAGTAATTCTGTGGTTTAGTTTCATTAAGATTTATGTTTTGTCATTTTTAGCAGAGAATATTTTTGTACATCTGACTTGTTCAAAGATTTCAAGCCTTCTTTATTAACTAATTCACGTTTATAATCACGAAAAGAAACATATAAATAGTTCAATTCATTGACATCAAAAAATATTATTCTTCAATAAAACTTACTTTATCATGGGTAAAATCCTCAACTATGATCAATACGGTTGAATTACTAGAACAGAATTGATAAATCGAATAAACTTATTTTGAGGAGAACTTTTATAACTTGATTATACTAAAACCGCCATGTTTCCTTTGATGTCAAGGAATTTTATTCTCGCTAAAACTATTCATGTCAACGAAACAATATTCTTTATTGCTACGTATGAAAACAATAATGGTTGCGACTAAATACGATTCTTAACGATTAATACATACCTCACACCTCTATCATTATGTTTGGACGTTCCCAGATCTTTCTGCTAGACGGCTTGACCGTCTTACAGGGCCTGTATTTTCAAATGATTCATCCCCGGAAGGTATATAGCTCATATCTGTTTGTTCTCTCCGTCAGAGATAGACTCTTCTGGTTCATGAAAGATTGACGCGTTTGTTTCTGACTGACTCTGGGAGGACCAGGCAAATCCTGTATTATTAAGGGAGGAATTTTTATTTCTCCATTTTCCTGTATTTTCACTTTTCGATTTTAGAATTTGATCAGCGTGTCTTTTAATCGTACCAAAAGCGGTTTTTACAAGATAGTGTAGCTGTCCCAAAACTTTCGATATTGTTCCTTGAATCTATTTTTCCTTCTTCCCATAAACCCAAGCAAGAACCATCTCATTTTCTTTAAACTTAGAGAGATAACTACCTATGGTCCGTCAGGGAATTTAAGTTATCCATCCATGATCATTAAAGTCCTCCAAACATAAATAAAGCTTGTGGTCTGTTTGTGGTACTATGGTACGCTAATCTGTAAATTTGTAAGAATTTCATAAGTTTAGGATGAATGTCATTGCTGGTAATTTTTCCTAGTGATCCTTTTAGGTTTGGACGATTTTTTCCGCTAGACCGTTGGTTTGGGGGTAATACTATGCTGATGTTACATGGTCAATATTGTTCGCCTTTGCATAATCTTTAAATATTTGAGAGGTAAATTGGGGACCGTTATCCGACACAATTTTCTTTTTTCAACCTGCTAAAAATTTCAGAGAGAACTTTCGTTGTTTCTTCTGCAGACGTCCTATCCATGATGATGGCTTCTGGCCATTTAGAAAAGTCATTAATCATTACCAAAATCATTTTGCCTGCGAGTGGACTAAAATAGTTGACGTGTACTCGTTCCATGGGAAATGATGTGGCTGGCCACTTAATATTTTCTGATTTCTTGGGAAATTTACGTTTCTCTAATTGACACTTCGCACAGCTTGATATCATATTTTCGATATCCGAGTCCATACCTGGCCACCATAGGAAAGTTCGAACTATTGATTTAGTTTTTATAATTTCTAGGTGACCTTCATGCATTCGATTTTGGAATATTATTTTTAATTTTTCTGGTATTACAATTTATTTTGCATGGCGAGGGTTCCATCTACGGTGGACAGCTCGTCTCTTCTTCGGTAAAAAGCTTGAATATTCTGATCAAATTTCCTATTCGGGAAACCATTAATGATGAAATCATAAACTTTGTTCAGTGGATTGTCATTTTGTGTTTCTTCTCTGAGAGTTTCCCACTTTACGCATTTTATGTTGTTCTTTATGTGATTTATAGTCTCAACGTCCGCGCAATCATTTATTCTATCTCTGTTGATAGGCAGTCTGGACAAAGCGTCGGATATATTGTTGTATTTATCCTCTGTAACAAATTTTCAAAGTTCCTTCCGGGCTCAATTCTGTAATCCAATCACGACCCATTAGTCTTCTTCTATTGTCACAGCCATATAGTTTCAGATTTTGTTTTAAATCATTCAATGTAACTTTCACCTTGGCCGCTCCGAGAGGGTAAATTATATGGCCACTATAACTTCGGAATCTCTCTGTAGTTGGTATCAGAGGTGCCTTAATTCTTTCGAAATCACTCAGTTTTAGGATTGTAACCGGTGAGCCTGTTTCAATTTCGAGTTTTATGTGGACATTATTGATCCGAACAGAGGAATAGAAAGGAGAAACATTATTGTATTTTTAACTTCGTTTATAACTGACCCTCTTTCCGATTCCGTTGCTTTACAAACAGTTTTGATATGGCCTATATTTCCACACGAATGATATTTTGCGTTCTTGAAAAAGCATCGCTCTTCGGTGTGATTCCATTTTCCACAATGCATGCAACGTCGTGGCCTTTGATTTTGGCTCTTGAATTTCTTGACCTCGTTAACCGTGACAGCACTCTCCATATTTACCGCTTCTTTTGCGGCTAATTCGATTTGAGCTGACTTTTCGACTGCCGTTTTGAAATCCAGTTCCATTTCCACCAATAAACTCTGCCTTATGTTTTTAAAACGATTTTACAGCCAATGAATAAATTTGTACATGAGTGCGTCATCTTTAAATGATCCAAACTGGCGTTTTTCGCTTGCCCTTTGGAGACGTAAAGCAAAAACCTTGAGCGGTTTCTCTTCATTATGGATGATATTCATCAAGCTATATCTCTCGGAGATAACCAAGGTCTTCGGGGCGAAATATCCGTCGAGTAATATTTTAATCTTGGAAATCTCAATCGTAGCCGAACTCCCTCCATTTTTCAAGGTTTTAAGAAGGGTATAGGTTTTTCCACCAACGACTCCTAAACACAGATCAGTCATATTCTTCTCTTAAATTTTATTAATTCTGGTGAATATTTCAAATCTTTCAAAATATTCATTCCAGTCACTTTCTAAATCATATTCTTCGAATTTTGAAAGCATTCTAAAACTCGTCACCAATTGCTATGTACGAAATAATAATGATTACGACTAAAAACGATTCGTTACGATTTATACATACATCACAGTGGCGTATTTATTTCGAATTATTTTTACATATTTATTTTTCAGCATTTACGGACGAACAAGTATGGTTTTCAATAATCTCTAGTCAAGAAACATCCAGCGCTACAAGTTTAAGCAATGAGATTATGGTGATAACATCAAAAAAATTATCATTTTTAAATAACTTAATAGGAACTCAAATATGTTCCAAAAATACGTCAATTTGGCTCATTTGTCCTCATTAAATCTTTAAAACTATTTTGATACCGTATATAGGAAAATCGCAATTTTATCTTATAATTCGTGTTACTTTAAAAAAATGGGTAATGGTTCACTTTTCTACATCATTTGAAACATTTCACATATCATCTGATATTATCAAATTTTAAGTTTGTTTTGTTAATTAAACATTTGTTTGAGAATTTTAACCATCGTATGTGTGCATTTAAAATGTGTGAATTTTCTTTTCGATACAGTATTAGATGATCATCATTTTTATTAAATCTACATCCATCGTAAAAATCGCTATTTTTGGTATTAATGTGTTTTGTGTTTCCGGTAATAATCGTGTTTTGTGCTAAATATCTTTCTTTGTTATCTCATATGAAATTAACCTTATTCTAGTTTTAATTATACCCTTGAAAGTTTGCCACGCCTTTTAATTTTTGTTGATTGTTAATATGGTAGATCTAATTTTCACCCTTAATCGAAAAATAACGCGCATCATGTTTGGACCTATCTTGGCTTTAAAATACTTCAGAATTGTGAAATTTCATACAAAATTAACTTATAAACAGCCAATTAACTATGTTTATCCTCATACCCACATTTTATAAAACTAACGAAATTTAAATTTTCTTATGATCGATAATATCAAAATTGTTATTTCGTTGTATCGATTTTTCTGGTTTCAAATCGCCTGGGTGACTAGTTTATGGTTGGTTTAACATTTAACTATGAGATGAATTTTGAAATTAAAAAAATTTTTGAAATTGTCAGTGAACTATTGTTAAAAATGTGATCGCAGTGTCAAGGCTGACTTTTTATGTTCTTTTTTATTTTTTTCTTTTATAAAAGCTATTCACATGACATATAGCAAGTTTTAGTTGTATTTAAAAGCGAGATTTGTAATTATGTTGAGGTTTTAGTTTATTATTAAGCTCAACTGATTTTCTGAGAGGTTACGCTTACATGCTTACAACTTATGTAATTTTCTGATTCGAACATGATTAAACAGTCGTCTGTTAAATTTTATCGTTCAATGATTAATATAAAGGTTTGTTAGAACTTTTTTTACGTTTTAGTTAATTTGTTGAGATTTATTAAAGAATGTTTTTTATTCATCATTCCGTAATTAATCACATTTTACAATTTGAAAAATATCAACAAGAATAAATGTAACAAATTTTAATTCAAATAATTTTATTTTCTTTAAAAGCTGATTGTTTAAGCATTAAGGTATCTATATGTACCAAACATTAGTTTGATCATTTTTCGATTCTGAACTCGAATATCATCTTAAAAACTTTAAAATGAACTGCTTAATATTTAATAATATTAAATTTTGAAAATATAAACTAAAATGACAATTAATTGATCTAAGCAACTCAAATAATCTTTCTGTAAATATTAATTTAATATTTTCCGATTTTTCACGAATAAAACAAACTAATACGTTTTTTTAATTTTTAATGAGAAAAAAATTAATCCTCCATCATAGCTCACAGAAATTGGAAAAATCTTCAATTACTCCACATATTTACAAAATATCAACCTTGCATATTACCGAGAAAACGAGTCTAAGAACGATGATATTTTGAATCTAGTCTTTAAAATTGCTCGCATTCAAAATAGAACTTTATGGTTGAACACAATAAATTCAAAAATCATACAAAATTGAATGAAAAATAGATCATCTCTATTTTTATTCAAATTTATACCTGTATTTTCTAGAAATAATTCTGATCAAAGTTAGGATATAAACCACATCATTTTCGAAAATTTTACTTTATATCGTTCGATAATACTGGTCTGTGAACGACAAGATACGATTAATATGTCACACATAATTCAATTTAATACTCATACATATCAAAACAAAACTGTCGATTAATAAATTTTTATGTAAATTCATACGGATATAAGCAACTACCTTCGATAAATATTGATTTAAACCTTATACTAAATAGAAGTTTCGAGACAAGTACTTTTTGATCAACGTAGATCCATTAAAATAGTTACATTTAATTAACTAATTATGATTATTTCAATCATTCGAATTGACGTAATTACAATTATTAAAATTTTTTGTAAAATAGGGATAAATTAGATTGATAGATTGAATATTTGCTCCTTTTAAGAAAGCCGTGTTCAAATTTAAAATCGTTTTCTTTGATGCTATTTAAAAACGTTGTGAAAATAGATTAAAAGTTGTGAATGAAAAAATTTAAAATTGAAGAAGAAAATATATTTCTCCGTCATGGGTTTTATGAGCCTTAAGAATGAGAAAATACACAAAATGTCGACCTGTAAACATGAAAACGGACTTTTAATCAGTTTTGAAAGTGTATAAAGTAGATAATCCGGTTTTTGAAACATTATTTTTCGAATCTAATACTTCCATCATAATTTATTTTTAAAATATTTAATTGTTATCAAAATATACACGACGTTGGCATAAATTCGAATAAGAACTTAATTTTTATTAATAATTTGTTTTGTTTCAAAAATAAATAATAATTTTCAGTTGAATGTAAATTATGTAAAATTTTAGATTTATTATTATAACGTTTAAAAACAATCATATGTTTGCAGAATGCTTAAAAATTATTTTAAAATTCTATCATACGTTTATGCTACTTGTCTAAGAATTTTAAATTGCATAATCTACTCTTTCTATCTTTTCAAAGATTTTTATTCTCAAAATATTTTGAAGTTTTTCCTGTGATAATTCAACGTTTATTTTTAACGAAGATCTATGGTTTCTTATGTGACTTCTGCATTTAAATGAATTGGTAAAACGTTCTTTCAAACAGAGAAATGATATAAAAACCAAGAAGTTGTAAATTATAGTAATCTTTGAACTTTTATAACAGAACTATATTAAATAAATATTTTGTATTCTAATTTTTATGAATAAACGTGAAAGAGGACACTCATAATTTATTTCCCATAAAATAAACAGGACTCATCATTTTAAAGAAAGCAAAAGGAAATTCACTTTAAATCTATCCCTGAATTGTTCAAAATTCATATACACTTCAAATATAAGTGCTATCAATGAGTTGAAACATAAAGCGAAAGCATGACCCAGAGATTTATCCACACTATTGGGCCTAGGATATGCTAGGGGGTAAATAATACCAAACTATAAGTATTCGCACAACTAAAGGAGGTTAAGAGCAGAAAGACAAAACCTTGTAAAAGTACTTAACTGAAAGGGTAGTTTTGAAATAAATTTTCTTCAAAAGAAGAAATGATATGTTTGACTCATCCTTGTTCAGCCAAAAGTAACAATTTTAACAAAATTCGAATCGTAAAAATCTGAAGTTTAAGAATTGTTTTATTCTTATCTTTTAGCATGATGGATAATAATTGATAAAAAATCAGTGTTGAACCCGTCTGTAAACGATTATATTATGTCAAAAAAACTTCATTTTTAAAATTAAATTTGATTTATTTTTGAAAATATATTGGAAATACTGATTATTCGCCAAAACTATATGACCTAAAAATTCTTAGAATTTATCATACTACTGTTTTAACATTTTGATCAAGAAAGACCTTTTGATTTTACCTTGAAATGAAAAAAATATAGTTTATTTTTGAACTTCTCTGATTTTAATGAATAATTTTGACCTTTTATAAAAAATTTGAAAGCAATCAATGAGTTTGTAATTCTTAGCTACTTATTCACTTTTTAAATTTTGATATTAAGTTGATTCTTTCCGATTAAAACGAGAAATTTATTAAAAATCGTTTATCTGTTAAAAATTAATAGATCTTTTAAAATGTTTATATGGAGAAATTTAACGTGTTAAAGCGCCGTGATATTTTAAATAAATTTAAATATGATATAAAAATAAAGAATAATTTATTTTAAATTACACTTTATTTTGAAAAATGTATTTTTGTAAAATTTTGATATTCGTATGATACCGTTCCTAAAATTCACTATTAAGTTAATTTTGGAAATTTTAGAACATAAATTTAAAATAATTTGATGCACCATGGATATTTAGACGTTAAAATTATTATTTTGTAAATCCTTATGAAAAACTGTCTTAAATAATAATTTTTACTTCTTTTTAAACTTATATCTGTTTAACATAACATCTAAAACTGAGTGAACATTTCTAATTTTTTCTTATAGTTTTATAAAATGTATAAAAATCGCATAAACCAGGAAAATCTTTTTTTTTAATTTTAAATAAAATTCGAAATTTTGATTATCTCATATTTCAAAAAGATACTTAAAATATGAGATAAAGTTTTTATAAGTTTATAAAGATAAGCTAAACCATGAAAAATAAAATAAATGATATGTTTGTTTGAAGAAATTGCATAATTATTAAAATATTTCAAGAAAAAGATGTTCAGTTTATGAAAAAATCAAATTATCTCCAAAAATACTTTAATTATGAATCATATATTTATCGGTTACTCGATAAAATATTCTGATTAATTTGTTTTTCATTTTAGTTGTGTTGTTAATTTAAATTAATCTAATGATTAAATGAGATTTTATTTTGCATCTTTGATTTGAATTTATCATGATACCTCCTTTTTTTCATGTAGTGCGACTCGAGTGAATGTTATTTCAAAATTTTAATTAAAACGAATGAAAACTAACTGGCATTTAAGAACGCATAAAAACCTTATACCAATTTTATTATATCTAAAAACAGTATAAAGCTATTATTTATTGTTTATAATTAAAAACACATAAAATACATTTCCTTTTTTCAAGAATAATGTGAATTCATTTGTGATAGATGGTATTAAAGGGAATTTTATAATAAATAGAAATTTGCACAGTAAAAAATATATTTGATTTTAATCATATAATATGAGTTAAAAATTAATAAATTTATGCTTAAATTAACATAAATATAATTTTTATGAATATTAGGAATGAGTTATTTAAAATTCATTGAGTGATTGTGTTAAAAATACCAATTTAAAATTTGTAAATTGAGCTATTCTGTTAGAAGAATTTTGTTTTCTCATCTTTGCTAGGCAAATTAATCAGCTCACTTTGTATGGTATTTAGAAAAAAATGGAAACAAATAAATTTTTACTCAAAAGCAAAATTTGGAAATCTCACTAAAAATTCTCCATTTCTTGATAAATTTGTTAATCTTTTAAATTTGATTCATTTCAATATTTTTGAGATAATTCATTGATTATTGAAGTGTTTTTGCTCAATCAACTACTTGAGTCGATTTTTATTTATATTTGACTGTTTTGTTTTTTGAACGCGGTCAAACAAAAATATAAAACGTTATTTCCCAAAAATTTATGTTTCTAGAAATATATTTAACCGTAGAATTCGTATGAAATGATGCAAGTTCTATCTTTTTTTCTTAAAATATATGCACATGTAAAGATTGGCCAGTGTTAAAACGAGAAAAATTTATGTTTCTTTCATGAAATAAATTTTTTATAGTAATAACTTTTTCAAACTATTTTCTCATGAAAAAGAGAACCCGTCTGTGTTTATTTTCGGAAAATAAGCACCTACAAATTTACAACTTCTCAACATCATCCATTCATAGCATACGATTTTCATAACCTGATTACTTTAGTTTAAATAATGAAGTTCAAATGAGTCAAATAAGTTAAAAGGCATCTTTTTTGTTCAAAAGATTTCAAGCATTGCAGATAATTATTTGTTTGAACTTTGAGTTACCCACCTTATGCATTGTATGATGGATTAATTAAAGGGTATTCTCTTGACTAATCGCTTAAATACTCATTTTTGATGAAAGCAATTTGATTCTGAAATAAAAAAATCCTATTATTGCTCTTCTTTTATTCATGTTTCGGTCATACATAATTGAGTGTTAGGTATTTTATCAGTTTAAACTTTTTCCTATAATTTTCTAAGAAAAAAGCATCCAATCTCAATAAATTTTTCAACGTGCAAAAATGGAAAAGTATTCCCCAGAATTAAGTTTTTGAAGAATGATTAGTGATTAACAATATGATCATTACTTGATTGCTCAAAAAAGGATTTTAATTATTTCTCGTATTTTATAAAGTATAGGAGATAGAAGTCAATTTCAGGTTAATTTTAAAATAAATGTTGTCATTTTTGTTCACTTTATAATGTCCATGAAGATATTCAAAACAACTAAGCGTTGATTTTAAATTCCTGTTATCCGAAAATAAATTAAAGATTCTTTGCTACGATTTTAAGGATGAAATCATTTATCAAATAATAAAACTTGGTTTAAAAGGTAGAAATATTAAAGGTTAACGGGCCTAGTTTATAAGCAACTTAAATGGTGATAAGGGAAGTTAAAACACGATTATTGCAGGATCTGTTCCTATTAAATGAAAACAAATTCAAAATAATTTTAAACTCAGAACTTTATAAAAATAAATGTGTTTAAAAATCAACTGAAACGTAAATATTGTTTAAGTTTTACGCGACTTTAAAAGAATTGATACGATCGATATTGTAAATTATACATTCAAGGTGAATCTTGTAGAATCAGTTATTTTATACCAAGATTTAGTTTTTATTTCAAAAATTTACGACCAATTGGACTTCTATTCTGACAATAAAAAATGCAAGAATTATTTTTGAATGATAAAAACAACTTAAAATGACACAAATATCGAACCCAGTACTCTACTATAACCACAAAAACGGGTGAATTAAAATATTTGTCGAGTTTTATGAATCAAGTTTTGGTTATCTTAAGATTTTTTAATTTTTTGAGAAATATATTTTAAATTTTCCTATTACTTTATATTTTTTTATGAAAAGAGGTTTATAAAAAGAAATTTTTATTCTAATATTTTACTCTCAACGTCTCTGATTAAAATGTTTTAAATTAATTTATTCTAGTTAAAATTAAATAGAATTGTATATTATAAATATTTTATGGTTGATATTAACGAGATCTCTATCTCAAAATATCTAAAAATTACATTTAAAGTTTCAGGTGTTAAAAATTGCTTTTTGCCCATAAATGATTGAATATAATTCGTTTACCATATTTATTTAAAATACAAAAAATTTTTAAACAATTATAAATGTGATAACTTTAAAGTTTTAAATTTTATCAACTGTCAATAATTATGAAAAAATGTAAGAAGCTTTTAATGTTCAACTGTATAAAGTGAGACAAAATATTTCAGTCGTGTTATGTGTTCAAAAAATAATAAATTCATAAAAAATTTTAGAGTCAAAGTATTTGTGCTAAAAGTACATTATATATTTCAAGGTTTATGTTTTTATGCTATTTTTAATTTTTCAAAAAATAAATATAAATTTTATTATCTAAATTACTTTATTAGATAATTAATTTATGATAGAATTATCATTGTTTTTTTATTAAAATTTTTTCAAAGTTATTTATAAAAAATTGTTTGATATGTTGAATTTGTAATTATCAAATTATTTTTCGAGGTTAGATTTAACCAATGTTATTTTGTTCAACTCATTTTGTCATTTTCGGAATCTTTAGAAGATTTTGAAATTATTCTAAAAATAAAAATTAAATCTAAGATGAGAAACAACTATTTTTGAAAAATGAAACATAAAACCATTCTTGATAATTCTAAAAAATCATTGTCCTATTTTAAAATATTGATTTTTTAAATTTATCCCACATAAATTTTCACAAATATATTTTTTAACAAAGCAAAACTGTGTTTTAACCACGTCGAATATAAGTTGAATAATATTATTTAAAAACTATTTTCGATTATTTTACACAAAATCTGGAACATATTTATTGATCTCGAAACTTTATAATCATCGATAAAAATTTTAAGAATATAATCCATTCAAATATAAATCAAATATTATTTATAAATATCTAAAGAAGAAATACAACTAGTTTTCTGCAATTAAAATAAAAAAATAATTCAAAGGTTATCATAATCAGAGAAAAATAAAAAAAACTATATGATTCATATAAATTTCAGACATTTTGTTCGGTATGATATTTATCTTTGTTGAAAATACATCCACTTTTTGGGAATGCACGGACGACTTTCAAAATTTATTTTTTGCCAAATCGTTATGAGAAAGTCATGTTCTTCAAGCATGAAAGGAAAAAATCAAAAAAGATGTTTAAAATAAAGTTTTTTATGTCTGATCTTTATTAACAACAAAGTTTATAATTTTATACAATTTAAAACAACAAATATTTTCTGCTGTGAATATTATGATTTATCGAATTAAAAGAAATAAAATCACTTGATTCTCATAAAAAGTGCTTGAAAATATTATATCAGATTGATTAAGAATTTCGACATGTGGTTTCACATGTTCACTGTAAATTAAATAAAATGAAGTTATGTTTATAAAATCTTAAAAATTGAACAAAAAAATCGAATATGCTGCCAAAATATATTTAAAATCAAAACAATAACAATCAATCGTGATAAAGTTCTTTAATATTTCTGAATTTTATCTTTATGATAACAAAAGAAGTATCATCTCTGAAAATATTTTTACTTCTCGATTATTTTCTGCTGTTACAAAAATTTTATGAATTACATTTCTTCTTTTAACATATGAGCCAGACAATACTATATTGCTGGTTATTACTGATTTCAAAATTGTTGTAGGTAGATCGCACGAGTAGATAATTTAGTCTATTTCTTGACTTTACACAACAATGGCAACGAGGATGGTTATCAAAGAGGTCAGAAGAATTCGATCAAGAAAAGAGCTCGCTGATAGAATACGTAGACTGTTTCTTGTTTTAGCTTTCAATTAACGATCTACCGAACAATAAGTGAATCAGCGCATTGATTGGAATAATCGGTTTCAGAACCAGCGATGATCTTAAATCTCAGGTTTGAACTGTGAATCTGTCAAAGTAGTAGTATGATGAATTCAAACCAAAGAGAATTATAATCGCTGAACGGTATGACTTCGCCTTAGTCTCTCAATTCTAATCTTAGTCCGTGCCAAAATTTTCATTGCGACATCATAAAAAAGTGGGGCTTGCTAATTTAGTTGGTTTCTTGATAACACCTCAAAGGAAGAGTGTATCTTTAGATTTTACAATCCAGTCTCGAGAGTTTGTCCGGCTCTTCTCTCACGACAGGAAAAAAACTTCAGAGAAGAGATAGATTCTCAATGGAATAGACAAAGGCTCACAAATGGGCGATGTGTAGAGTCGTCAGAAGCGCGTCAGCCAATGAACCTCGAAAACCAAATTGAAGTGCACTTAGCGAGCATGAATTAGGCGAGCTGTACTTTTCGACCGAAAATACATCTTTTTTTTAAAGAAATAATGCCTCAAAGGTCAAACCGCCTTCAGAATACAGGAGAAGAATGTTTTACGTCTAAACGTGTGCGTAAATAATTTAGTTTGTCTTGATTTGGCACAACAAAAATAATTCATCTAAACTAATATGAATAGAATTCACTTTTTAAATTTTTGTATAGCCTTTTTGAAGGTATTTATAACAAGCTAAAATCTATTTATTCTGCAATTTAATGGATTGAAACGCGGTTGTATCTTATGTAAAGACGTTATTGAGATTTTTTATTTCGGATTAAATATATTTTTTGACGAAAATATGTATTTTCAAATTTAAATCATTTGTGAATTTTCTTTTTCGACAAAATATATTTTTCAAAAAAGCTGTTTCACGTTTTGAACATCGTTGAAAATAATGTAATTGTGTTATATTAATGACATGATTTTTTTTTTAATGGTAAAAATAAAAGTATCTACGTTTTTTAATTTTTATCAACAGTGCTGTAAATTTTTTAATTTGTCGGCAGAAGAAAATTTTACACAGTAGAAATTTATGAGAGCAGATGCGATTAAAATATTTAATAAAATATCAAGCTTTTACATATATTTATTCGAAAAAAAACTATTTTGCTTTTTTTATTTTTATAACTTGATAAAAAAGTGGCGTTCGTCAGATTCATCCTCTAAGAGATTATATATCTAACATTAAATGATATGAATCTTTTCACATTTTCACATAAGATAAAAATTTTCACCCGAGTCCTCTTGTTTTTCTCTCAACGCTTTAAATTATTCAACTCGGTTATTTGGTCAACACGAAAAAAGTTGGGGATTTTTTATTTAATTTTTCAGGTTGACGAAAAATTATATATTTATAAAGATAATGAGGGAATAAAAAATCAAATTAGTTATGGTAAAATAGTTAATAAACCTTACGAGTTCATCAAACTAATCTTTTTATTCTTTTCTAAATTTAATTTTTTCATGAATCTTAAAAAATGTCAATTTAAGAAAAATTTAATTTCTCAAAAATTTGTGAAAATCAAAATAACTGTTAAGGAATTTTCCCACCTCATAAACTACAAAGGATACAAACATAGACTGTGCATAAAATTATATCAGACAGTATTTGATCATGTGTTGAAAAACATGGTTTGATCTAAACAGTTTTTGGCATTTAATAGCATAGATATAATACAAAATGAAATTTCAGAACATCTTTATAAGCAAAATATTACTAATTTCTGTCACATTCTCAGCTGAAGATGAAAAAGCTTAACCAATGATAAACAAACTCTTTAGACGTAATGTCGTTATTATAATAAAAATGATAGAAAGATACTTTTTCTATTTTTTGTTAAATTTCAGAATTTTGTAGTTTTAAATATGACAAAATTTATTTTACGTACAAATATTAAGGTTTCTGATGTGGTTTAGATATCAAAATTTATAAAAATAATAAATTTAAAATAAGATTTTATCGCTTAAATTTCATACATTTTTTCAGAATTTTAAGGTGGAACTTTCAAGTATTTTCTGAATTATACAAAAGATTTTTCAAGATTTTGAAAAATAAAATATTAATTTGACATTCTGACGATAAGATTCACCTCATGGAATAAATATGAAATATAAATTAATTTTAAAACGATGAAATATTTAACAAACAAAGCCACTCTAAACATTTTAACTCGAATAACTCGTTTTTGAACAGATATATTTTGAAAATTTCATTCAAATGTTCAATAATATCAAAATTGTATCAAATAATGTGAACAATTTTGCCTAATTGATATAAAATTTGACATAAAGATTAAAATATTTTATTTTTATTTAAGGATATTAACATGACTAAATCTTGGTATCTATTTTCTCTTCAGATTAAATTTTTCAAAAATGAAGAAGTTGTTGTGAGTTTTTGTTTCCGGATGTATTTAATTTCTTTTTATTGGTAAAATCAAATTATTCGAAGATAAATTTTGTATAATTTGAGAAAATCAACATTCATTCAAAAATGGGTGTGGTCGAGATTAATCGGTGATATTTCTTGCCATAAATATGGTGTCAAATTATTATTTAAATTGCATGAATCATCTAATTTTACGATTGAAGTTAGAGTAGTTTTAAAAATTTCAAAAATAAGAATAATTTCTCATAAAAGTAAAAATGTAACTTTATTTACGACAAAGTTGATAACTTCATTTTCATGGAATATATCATAAATTTGTCCTCAAAATATTAATATGTATAAGGTTTCATGTTTTTGTTTGTTGACCATTACACCAATTGAGTAAAAACAAAAAACACGATAATCGCTTATTGTAAAATATTTGTGGTTAAGACTCATAATTAGGCTTTGAAATATTTAAAATTTTAAAAAATTCAAAAAATCATTAAAAATAATTTTATTGTTTTCTGATAGTTTAAACAGTTTTTACAAAGCCATTGCTGACTGTCATCCATTATTTTGAATTTATTTATGTCAATAGTAATCTTATTAAAACCATTAAACGTTTAAATTATTAAAATTTAAATTATTATTGTTTCTATAGACATACTTTTTTTGAATTATAAGCAATTATAAATCCGATCACACCTTTTCTATTCATCAAAAAATTATGTTCACAAGTATTATGTTATATGTATATAAATCATTGCTTTGATGTTCATAATAATTATTTATTGTTTCTTTTAGGTCAAAACTTAAATATGACTTTATATAAGATGAAAAAATTTGTTAATCTTATTTTTATCTTACATCAAAAAGGGGATTTTTTAAATTGTCTTATAAATTTCAAACAAACGTGTAACTTGAAACAAGGAGGTTTTATTGTCGCATACGATATATAAAATGAAGTATCTTCTTTATGTTTCAAATCAATGTATATCAAAAAAAATTATTAGAATTCAAGCATCGCCTGAAATAACAAATAAATCTTCCACTCTAAAACGAAATTAATTCTAAACTCTTAAAATTTACTTCATCAAACATCTTTTTTTGATAATTTAGAATTAACTGTGATCTAACATACAAATTTAAAAATACTCAAAAGGATGTATCATATCTATTCATGGTTTGATACTTCAAAATTGAAAGATAATTTTTAAGAATATTTAGACGATCGTTCAATTACTTAAAAATGTCTGAAAAGTTCTTTATTCTTCTTTGACTATGTCAAGCATACACTTTATAATTTATTCAATTCTATAAGTTTGTTTCCTTTGAAAATAGATCATGCAGTTTTCTTCAAAGTTCAAAATATTATCCCCGCGTTATCTTGACGGTATTATTATTGGGAAATAATATAATTTCGATAGTTATTCAAAATAAATTTCACATATCGAGACTCTTTCAAATTAAACAATTTTCAAAAATATCCCATCATGGAGAAAATAAAACTTTTAAATCATAAATTTTTCTTGTTTTGTAAATTTTTATTTTAAATTTATAACATAAAAATAGCTTTAAAATACTTTCAAACATGAAAGTTGTTTTAACAGTGAACAATTAATAAGTATATTCAGATTAAATTTTCCACGAAAAGGTATTTTTATTAAAACTTAATAATTTTTCACGAAAAAATTATTCATCAAGTATTTTGTTTTTCGCAACTTTTAATGAATTGATAATATTTGGAAAAGGCTAAATCTGAAAAGTTTTAACTCATATTACAACGATTTTAAACAACCCAAAGACCATTTAAGCAGAATCCTTACTTTATTTTTAATATTAACGATAAAAATACTTTATATAAGATTTTTAACTCATACCATAAACATTATACGTTATAAATAGTGTTTCAAAAAATAAATATATTTCTTAAATAATTTTGTGATATGGTTTAATTTATCACAATTTGTTTTTCGCAAATCTTACAATAAAATTTAAATTCATTTAACTTGATCAAAGCTAACTCCCATTGTTATAAGGAAAAATTTTCGATCAATGAAATTATCTAACTTAAATAGATTATTTTAGGGGGTATATTTAATCACAGATAATTTAAATTTTAAAACATTATCGAAAATTTTAGTCTTAAAAAGATTAAAATTTTCAGATTTTATTTAATCGAAATTGAGTATTATCATTATTATGATAAGAAATTTAATTTCAAGTAAAAATTAAATTACAACCTAAATGTATTTATTTTGTTTATCGTAGATGATTAAATTATTAAAATATGTATGAACCACCATTAATTCTAACTGTCAAACAAACGTACATACATCATAAATATGCCTTCTGTGATTTACTCAAAGAATATTTTCACAAAGAACTCTTACATTCTTAAAAAACGTAACAAATATGGTTTGTGAGTGAGATAATATTTTATTTCACAAACAAACTTAATTTTTCCATTTTTCTTAAAAATTCGTCTGTACATTTTATAAAAAATAAATATTTTATGAAATACATCCAAAATTTTTTGCTTTTTCAACTTTCACAATTTCAGAATGTATACTAGAAAACTAAAATTGGTATTTTACCATTTATGTTGTAAATTTATACGCGTTTGACACTTTATGTTTTAAATTAATGAGTTTATCGGCCATCGTCTTTGAAAAATTTGATCATGTATTAAAAAACACTCCGAACAGTTATTAAAAATTCATAAAAAATTTCCCCCACTTTATTTGAACGTGTGAATGGTTAAGATTTATCTTTGATATAATTTAAGTAAATTCAATTTATAAGCAGAATAATTTTTTGCTATATTGCGTTTCCGCATTAATCCATTCATAAAACCTGGATGTCTTTTCTGCATTTTTAATTCTGTAAAAGTTTTCTCAATTGTTTGAGTGTTGGCCGAAGTATTTGAAAAATTAGAATCTGTGATTCACAGTTTCATGTAGATTTCACAAGTATTTGAACTGATATGAACCCCGTTCTTCACTTTGTATGTTGTTCCTGGTCTATTAATTTCAAAAATGGTATCTGTTCGTTTCGAAATATTCTACTTAAAACAGGTAAAATTTTTATTTATGCATTTATAAGATTTTTCGTCTTTTGAGTAATAATTTTATAACATTTTAATAGAATAATCACGTTATTCACACGGAATTTGAGGATTTAGGATACATTTTTTAAAAATTATTGTATCCTAAATTGAATTCTACGTCGAATGGTGGTAGTATTTCTTTTATAATAAATATCAATCCTAAATCTCATTTTAAAAAATTAAGGACTAAAAAGCTTGTATAAAGGGAAATTATGTAAATAAATTTAAAACATGAAAATATGAGAGAAAAATTTTCATTTCCAAAGTAAATTAATGAGTGAAAAAAGTGAGATAAAACTCATTTCCTAATTTTTATCTTAAAATATCCAAATTCTTTTTACATAAGAATATTTTCAAATAAAACTAAATTGAATTTCACAAACCAAAAATTTTCAGTCATTGTTAAATTGATTTTTTCCAGTCAATTAAAACATAATCAAAAATTACATCGTCTCAAACAAGAGTACGATTTTTAACCATAGACATAATATCATCAAAAAATTTTTTTCTAATTGATTCAAAGATTAAATATTTTCTTATGTTAAAATAAAGGATGAATTTTAAAATTTAATTTTTTTGTTGATATATCTTCAAAAAATAAAAAATATTGTTTTTATTCTAATAATTAAAATAATACATTTGAAATGAAGCTAAATGTGAATAAAATACTTGTAGTAAATGAATAATAACAAAATGAGTTTTCGAGGGATAATGATAACCGGTTTAAATATTGTGCGCGCATGCGTTGGTCTCCGTATTTATTCAACGGCCTTCCTCCAATATTTCTCAATCGAACCATAAAAGTATAAAAATGTTAAAAACGATCAAATTTCTGAAACAAAACATTCGGAAAATAATTCTAGCATCAAGTGGATTATATGTTGACGGAGATATTTTACAAAGAAATGAGGGATTAAACTTTGATTTTTATTCTTTTTGAATGTTTTAAAAAGTGTTTGCCAACAAATCGGTATTCTTTTATATGCCAGTACTCATTTTTATGTTACATATATGAGATAAAAAATTACATAACTTAAAATATCACTCCCGTGTTTTCTATTCAAAAATGTTAATTTAATAGCTCTTAATCTGCCTATTAAAAAGAAAATAAAATTAATTTATCATGGCTTCCTCATACTTTCAATTGTTATTTTAGCTGTGATGAAAAAATATCATAAGTTCTAAAAACAACAAATAGAAGATACCACCTTATATGCTACTCGAAAACTTGTGATCAAATTTTATTCATGAATCATTTATGTTTAACTGTCTCAGTAAAATAATTTAAATTTTGAGATTTAAAAATGAAGACTAAATATTTGCATTTTCACGTGTCATAAAAAAGGTTAAATATCAATTTAATCTCTTGGATGTCGAATAAATTAAAATTTTGTCATGAAAAATGATCTATTAATAATGACAGTTTAATTGATCAAATGAGATAAACCCATAAAAATTTTAAATCAAAGAAAAATATTTCGAGTAACTTAAAATGAACAGCTTAACATCAAATTATTAAAAAATTTTGTTTTTTGAACTTATTCTATCGTAAGTAATTTGTATCACAAATCGAGAGATAATGAATTTAATCGATGTTTGGTAAATAAAAAATATTGAAAATTAAATGATTGTTGAGATTTTATGATCAAAAATCGATCCCAAATATTCTATGATAGATATTATTTTGGCTGATTTAAAGTTCAAATTCGGCGATTTTTAGGCTATCAGCAATTTCGAAATTATCTTTGTTGTAAACAATACAATATTTTATGATGTAACGTAATTTAATCATTACATGTTGTATATTTTTGAAGACCTTGCGCTCAGTATGCCCCGTTCGAGAAAAGAGAAAATTTATTTTAGTTCTATCCTCAAGGGTATTTCCTAAATGACCATGGCCACGGCCGAAAGGGTCAAAAGATATAATTTCATTTCTATGTATAAATAAATTCCGTTTTGTGTTTTAAAATAAAATTTTAAATGGTGAATAAATAGCCAAACGGTAGAAATAACTGGGTTTTACTAACTGATAGATTTAATCAGTTTTTTTTGAAATAACACTTCAACACGCATCCTCTCATAAACGATTGAGAAAATAATTTTTTTTCTTTCTTGTTTTTTCACTTTGGTGTCGATGATCGAGTATCTATGGTGCTTTAAATATAAATACATTTTAATTTAATCTTATCATTTTGATTAATCCAAAGTCAAGTATTTTTTTATTTACCTCAAAAAGTAAGACAATATTTTAAATAAAATTTTTTTATATGTTGATCAAAAAGCAAATTTATTTATTTTTCATAGAAGCACATGAGAGTTAATTAACCCTGTCACGTGGCTGATAGACAACGTCCAATAAGATTAAATTATTTATAAATATATAAAAAAATAAGAAAATTCGTACATCTTCGTTAAAGGTTTTATTTTTACAATGAATAAATCTTTTCTTCTGTAATTTTATTTAAATTGTTGGTTTTCTTATTTTTTAACTGCGTGATGAATGGCAGTGACGAAGAACCTTGTGAGGTAATATTTTAAAAACCTTTCATTTATAGAACTCGTTGTTAAAAATGTAGACTTTGTTTCTATTGATGTTTGGAAACTTCGGAGGTCCAAATGGCGTTAGCTCGATCGTATCGACCTTTCGTAGCTGAAAACGCGCCTTTTGTAGTTTTTGTTCACTAAACATAGTCTTTCAAAAGATTGTCAATTCATGCATTATGAATGAGATTTTTGTTTATCTGATTTAATAATAATCAGTTTAAAAAAGTGATTGATGAAGATTTAGTTCAAAAGGAATGCTGCAATTCTCTGATGTATACAAATTTTATTCCTTGGAAATGTTCGAGGTGGAGCCATAAAGGTTATGTGTGTTCTATGAGTAAAAAAGTTCATCTTTGATTTACATAGACAATTTTGTCAGCTTTTCTTTTCAGAGGACTTGCTATCTCAAAGCCTGTTCAAAAGTATACTTATTTTCTGAGATTTAGTCCTGACCTACAGGTTTTTAACAAGTGATTAAGGCTCCAACCAACACCCCCTTAAAGCTTAGAATAGCTTAAATAATATTTTGGTTTAAATTTCACTATTTTTCAATTTTTATTTTATAATTTCCATAGAAAACAAGTTATGCTTCGTTTAACCTTGTTACCAAGATCCTTTCAAAGCAATCAATATTGATATCAAACGAACCACTTAGTATTTGGTCAAAATATATTTTTGTAAGTCACAGTTTTCTAAAAATTTTCATAAGATATAAAAGTGAAATTTGCCGAATTTTATGTATTCTCGGTAAAATGGCAAAATCTGTACATCGTGTTCACATTTAGCAATTAGAAATGATACTAATTTAGTTTTTAATGATGAGACAGTTAATAATTTGATATTTTTCATCTAACTGTTTGAGTATTTTAAAATCTACTTTTTTGCCTTATATGATGAACAGATGCAAAGCACCAGTCAATAGTAATAAGATGGTGATTTCATAGAAGCGTTTTTATTCATGTCTGACGTTTAACATTCGCAATTTTATTTTTATTTTGAGAATTAACCAAAATGTGGCCAGTTATTATTTACTTTTGAATTTAATTAAATATTAAGTAAGAAATGTCAAAATCTCATAAATTTAAAGAAGGCAAAAGTATTGAAAATATTATACTAGTTTTTAATGACTAATATTTTTATCTTAAATAGTCGTCTCTATCACACTTTAGAAAAAGATAAATTATGAGTTTATTTTTTGAATTAAACTAGTCGATCGAGTTTTATTATTTTTCCATTACTGATAGTTGAGACAAAGAGTTTCGATTAAATATATTTACGATGTTGGGACTTGTTTTTAAGAATTTTCACCAGCTTTTCATCAAATGTTTAAACACGAAAATTACAGGAAAAAAATAAAGTTTATGTTAAAATTTAATTTTCGACTGTCAATATCATCTAACCCTGAAATCTTTGAATTATAATGAAAATTTTCTGCCCAACTAGGCTTATATATAAAGTGGATTTTATACAGAAAATTACGCTTTCAATTTTTCAAGATTTATTGATGGACAGTTTTGAACGTGATTTATAATTAAAATATTTTTCATAATAATTCATCAAATTTAAAACATCATTGATACATGATTGTCAACATTTTTAAATTTCTTACAAACTATCACAGAAAAATTTAAACATCAGTAGTTTTAAATACTCTCTTCTTTAAAAGACTTAACCAAGATTTAAAAATATTTGACAGACATACTTCCAGAGAAAATATCTGTAAAAGTATTTGTTCAGGTTTAAGAATATTCGTTTTTGAGTCAATTTTTTTATTAAACCATCTTTTCATCTTACTTGAATGAAATTATTTCACGTAAGAAAAATTTAAGAATATATATTTTAAGACATTTATTTACATACTCATAGACTTCATTTTAGGCTTTTCACAAAATAATACTTTGTGGTGGATTATATTGATGTAGCTTTTACATTAAATTTATTTAATTTTATAAAACAAACCATACGTCTTTGAGTCTGTCAGTATATCATGCAATATTTTCATTTCCTTCAATTGAATATAATTCGAATAAATATTATTATTTTTCTGTGTTCAAAGTTTTATGAAAATTCACCAATATATGGCAAAGTAACATTTCTGTTATATGTCTGAGAAAACTCGATATTCTATGTCCAGTTTTTATGAGTATCGCAACTTGTTGGTTCATGAATATGAAGATATTACAAGTGAACGCATCATGTTATGCATTGCTCGTAAACACTAATATTTTGCTTATTCAAATATTTTTTGGATATTTTGTTACAGCTTCAAATTTACCAAATTAATGGTCTATAATAATGCGTTTTAGAAATAAAGCTAAATATTAAAAAATATTTTTTTCAGATTAACTTGAAAATCTGACATTTTTAATCACGAATCGCCACACATATAAATAAACTTTTCACATTGACTTTGAAGTCATTAATTGTTCAATCTGATTCACTTAGAGGCAACTTTAAAGGTAACTTACATCAATTTTTATTCCTGATCTTAAATATGACACGTTTTTATGGTGATATCAAATATAAATTATTTTACATATCATCACTCGATGATGCTGAAACTATTTAAGGTTTCCCAGACCATTTTTAGTGTAGAAACAATAAATCTCCAATGTTAAATAACAAAAAGAACACCGTTATCTCTCTTTTCTTCTTTCAGAGATAGCCCAACCATTTTATTTTTTCTTATGTTACAGACAGATTTTAGGGATTATTGTGGATTCTTATTTTTACAAATGAAAGCATCAGTTTTATTGAAAGATACATAAGTTTTTCTCGGTATTTTTAAATCTTATATTAACCGTTTTATTCCATTAGCATACAAGATATTTATTCTTTATTTCGACTTTTACAAACCTAAATATAACGATACTGAGATCAACGAATAATAATTTACGATAATCAGCGAGTATTTATATCTCAGCGGTTTCTACGCCGCTGCTTTTTGTAATGTTCTCGAATGTTCCTATCACACTAAAAATATTTGTTATGGCATATAGTGCAAAATATTTTTCAAAATTTTAACAAGAAAGGATGACAATTTAGTACATTAAATGAAGTACAAAAAGTGTATAATTCACAAAATAGGTTGTTTAAAATTTGTATACTGTTTTATTGGTTGATTACTGACAAAATAGATCCTATTTATGTTTAATAATTGACCTTATTTTATAATCATTCAAAATACGCCATTTTGGTTATCAACGTCAGTCGACATATTTAAACATCCATTAGATAAATCTAAATTAGATTCTTTTTAATAATTTTATGTTAATTAAAAATAATAATGGGTTTACAACTAATTTTCATTCTTTTTAATAAAATAAATGAAACATGATACATTTAATTTACCTCAAAGAATTTCTCCAATTATATTTATGCTGTTGAGCAGGATGGGTCAAACAAATCAGGGAATCTTTTGTATGAAGTTTTTGTGTATTTAAGGTTTTCAGTGAGGCTCTGCCAACTAGGTTATTGTCGTTCAGCACCTACGCCGGTTGGTACTATGATACAGAATATACCTTTATCTCTCTGGTATTGATTAGTGGGAGATATGAACACAATAAAAACCTCAACCTCTCTAAACGAACTATAATTGTGAATTTTTTACTTCTGAATTTGATTTTTCAAGTGAATACAAAATTCAAGCTTTTAGTACATCGTTAAAAAATTTTACAATATAGACTTAAAAAAGTGTTATCTATCTATATAAAGACAACCATAATGAAAATTACTATGTTTTCTAATTCAAAGTCTTAACATTTAGGTTTATCAATTTTAAGCTAATGAGATAAAACACTCTCATGTCCGCCGAAGTTTTGCGAATCATTTCATTATATTTTTAATATATGTTGAAGGTGGTTAAAATAATTATTGAAAATTGTCCTTGATAACTTAAAAATTTTATGTCAAATTACTATTTTTTTGCAGTTATTCTCTCACGAAGCTTAATTTGTGGAAATATTCAAAAGGTGCTAAAATTTTAAAGTGATATTGATGAATAAATGTTGGTAACGATTGAAAATACGAATAATTTATCGTATAAAAAAGTCGATAGTTGTTAATTCTTATGAGAAAATACAATGCTTTGTTCTCACTTAATTTTTGGTTAGAACTAGGTTAATAGTGAAACAGAAAGAATCCTTTTAAATTCTAGTTCCATAAAATAATTAAAATTGAAGTTTTACCCTGATTACTCTCACTTTGTTTTTATGAAATTAATGGTTTAAATAGATATTTTATAATTTTCCCTGGTGCAAATTTTTTGATAAATAATTTTTACGGTGAATTAAACAGATCTTTTGACATACACTTTTCAGCTTCATTTCAGGGGGTGCATAAATTTTTTGTTGTTTAACCATATTATTTGACAAAGACAAAAATTCAAAAACGGATATATATTTTAAAATTATTCGTCTTTAGTTTACAATGTCTACTAAATTTTCCTTTATTTCATTTGAAAAACATAGTTTTTATTATTTCTTAATGATAGAATTTAATTAATGAGAATTTCGCCATTTCTTAATGACATGCGTAAACAACTATTTGTGAAACTAAAAGGGAAAATCTGAAATTAGTGATAACATTTCAGTTTTATTGTCGATAAATCTCAAAAGAGTTTTACTAATTCACAAGTAGAAAGCATCTTTGTTTGTATCAAAATGAAAAATCGAATTTGATACGAATGACCATAAAAAATTTTCGTTTAAAGCTGAAGAGAATGAAAAAATTTTAGAGCGGATCCAAATAAAATACAAAAATAAGACTTTCTCGTTTTAAACTTGTTTCGTAAAATACTTACTTTATTTTATGAATATACAAGTAAATTAAAACCATCGACAAAAAAGGTAATAATCTTAAATAATATCATATTAAGGCCAAGGCAGGTTTTCAGATCAATTTCAGAATTTTTAATTTATAAGTGACAAAATGGAACTCTTTTACAATATCGGACTAATTAAACGGATTTTAATGCACGTATATTTTGATGCGTGTCCCTAAGTATGTCACCCCCATTTCTTCCCCGTTCTAAATCTTGAAAAAGTATGGTCGAGCTAAAATTAAAAAAAATGGTGAAAGATCTGAAGATTGCGAATATCATTACTAGATAAAGGAAGATTACGCCGTTCAGAATCAAAGTTCTTGAGGCAATTCAGTTCTGGACAGCCTTGGTGTTATCTGGCTTTGAAACATATCTATAAGCCTTGAATACTCCTTATATAACAATAAAAATCATTCCTGATAATCACCAACAAGTTTTAACGAACAAAGAAAAAAATATCAAATTTCATTTTTTAATTCTCCTCGAAAGTTGGCTTATTTGAAATTTTTTGATGCATTAAATTAAAGCTTCGTCAAAAAACATGCTTCTGTCATTAATTTAAAAAGTAAACCGTATATTTTCAACTTACGAAAATGCAGCTTTGGTGAAATGATAACATAAATCTGTATTGAGCCAGTAAAAGATTATTATACTCTTCTATACTCACAAACTGATAAATATCAAGGCAAGAAAAAAATCTCTAAAATCGGGTTTAGCTTACATAATAAGAAGAAAAATATTTTGTTGAAAAGATAATGTTTAGTTCCCGGCTAAATTGATACCTATATCACAAATTACTTCGAAATGCAACAGGCATACAAAGAACAGTCATAATTCATGAGTAACTTAAGCATCTAAATGCAGGACCAATTAAAAGGGACTTAAATAATCCGCGAAATTATTCGAAGGCAATAATTTAAAAACCAAATTATCGCTGCGCTTAGACTACGTATCTTTCGTTTTAATTTTCAGACCTAGTAATATTTTGAAACCTATAACACTGAACAATTTGTTATTTATTTAAAACCCTTTTAAGTAACAACAGATATTTGACCCGTATCCCCATGGAAAAATTTTAAGAATGCAAGTCGTGTTTTCCGAACATTAAGTCATTGCGCTTTTAATCAAATTAGCTTTTGAGCACAAACCAGGCTTTTTTTAAAAGGATAAGTTGATTTTCACTCAGCTATAATTCCCACAAAAGAGAGGGAAAACACATCATAGGACAAATATTATTAAAATGAGAAAATTTCATAAAATTTAAACATCGTTGACGGGAGGATACATACATATAAAACCAACTTCATAAGTTAAAATATATTAATTTGTGTATATCGGTAACAATTTAAGAAACTTTTGATGTTTTTAACATTTATTTTACATTATCCATCAACCATTGTTTTTCTGAGAACATGTTATCAATTATAACCTTATCATTATTCTTAATAATTACCTGTCTTTTAAGCATATCTTTAAAATTTTCAATCTCTTTAAATTGAGTCTCTGAGATTTTCTCAGTTTTAAACATGTGATGAATCTTTCGTTCGAAATAACGCCTTTTGTAAATTAATCGTTTACCTAAAGTAGTAACATTTAAATTTATTTGCTTCAGAAAGCAGTTCTTGCTTAATTCTACTGATAGCACAGTTCGCAACCATTGTACGCTTGCGCATAGGAAATGGCAAGAAACGTCTTTTTAACAGGTCTGAAAACTTCACTCTCTTATATCTTTGAGGATAAATTTTAAAATCGAAAAGTTATTTAGTTAATTAAGTCCGTTATCCACAGATAAAATTTATTGAATTAATTACCAGAAACAATGGCCCCAAAATACAATTTATAAACTTAAAATCTTAGTCATACTGCGCAAACCAAATTTTGGATTAAGTGACATTTTACGATTATTTTATTCAACTATTAGTTAAATTCGTTATTTTCGGGTTTAATCGGATTATTTTAAGATGTTAATCCATAGTTCTTACACCCACCTAGTTTATGAATGTGTAAAGTATTCCGGATGACAGCAATAAACAACGATAATTTCAGCAATCATATAGATAAGGGAATATTCGAGTGATTGATGGGAATTCACTACTCAATTTACCAAAAATGTTGAACTTTTTGTGAAAAATCATTCTTCAAAACTTTTAAAAATACTCATCCCAGGTTCGAGGCTTTATATCAAACTAATCAAATATTTTAAACCTTACAACAAAATTCAACCACTACACGTTGCAAAAAACTTACAAAATATCTCGAAATATTTTAATTTAAGAGAATAATGAAGAATAACTTTTAAATAAAACTAAATTATTATCAGATTGTGAATATTTTATTTTACTTAATTCGCTTTGTCGACATTTAGATGATAAATACTGCTGGAATCATTGTTGTTCATTTTCTTTCTCATCACTTTTAAATGCACAAATTTTCGGACCTTGATTATTTATTTTAAAAATAACATTTTGAAATTTATATTTAAGTGTTGATTATGTCTCAAAAAATAGAAAGAATTTTTAATGATGCGTTAAAATGTTTAATTATACGAAGAGCTTAAGTTCTTTTCTGTGTATATGTCTACGAAGACTTAATCAACGTCACAATTTCCATGTCTTCGGTAATACCGAACGTTTTTCATTTTATTTGAACAGCAAAGTTCAAGAAAATCAACTCTGTAAAAATAATAATCACATCAAAATCTGAGAGAGCAAAAAATGCCTAAGGATCTGTTAAACAAGAATAGTCGGTAAACGGCGCGTCGTTGCCGCGATTAAGAGAATGTAAAATTTATACTAGTTTTTTCTTTTTAAAAAGTACCAAAACCAATAAATAGTGAATCGTTTCACCATAAACACATAGAGTCTTACTTTTTCTGTGTGATCTACACCGCCAAATCTTGATGCAAAAATCACAGTTTCCAAATATTGTGTACATCAAATGATTATTTTTATTAAAAAATAAATTTTATATTTAAAATATAATTCTTTAACATTTCGGTCTTCTACGAAGGATTTAACTTTAAATTCGCACATTTTATTAAACCGCGCAAGCGTTAATAGTGGTGAGCGATGAATCTTAACATTTTCCTTTTCGAATGCATTCCATTGAGTTGACAAAACTTACCAAGATATCTGTAGAATATGAGAATATTATAAGAAAGTACCCCTAAGATATATATTCAGGTATTTCCACTTGTTTCACATTCCCACTTAGTATATACCAATTATATAGCCGAAAAATGATCAATCCTCAGCTTATTTTAAAATAAAATCTCAATCAACTTTTGATTTTTATTTATGATCTGTCTCACGTCTGACATAATAAGATATTCTATAAGGATCTTGTGAAACATTCATGTTTTTACATCCATATGGTGAAAAGATTTCTGTTGAAAAAAATTATTTCCTTTCTGGTTTGCAAATTAAATTTTTTCTGGATCTACCAACAAATTTTAATTAATTCATAATCACAAGCACGCGTCTTCTTTACATTAAATTTAAAAAGGGTTGTGTGAAATACAGCTTGATATAACTCAAAACGCTTCTAATTTAAATTAGTTTGAAACCGACAATAAACGAATCAATCATAAGACATCCAATAATCATTCCATTCCTTCATCCATTCTTCAAAATAATACATTCATCTTTTTATCATATGATTTTGTTTGATATTTACAAGTCAGATTTTCGAAAATTTTCAAAAAAAAATATAAATTCGCGCAGTGGTCAAGCCACAGCTCATATTTTTAAAATTATTTCTTGTTTTTTGAGCTTGTAAATTCGCATATAATTAGGTGAGCTGATATATTTTGTCAGATATTATTTTAACCTTCAAAACCCAATTTTATATAATTTCTGAAATTAACTTTCGATGAAAGTGAAAAATAGAGCTGAATAAAACAGCAAATTTTAAAACTCTTTGATTAAGTGAACCTCATTTAATATTTTAAATACAAAATAGCTTTTTATTTTAATTCTGAAAGAGTGTTAACTCAAACTACTCGTTTTCAATCGCTATATTTTCAGATTATATGAGCAAGTTTGTTAAAATCCTTGACTTGAAATGAGACAGTTGACGATTATTCGCGAAAATCAGCAGTCTTGGTACGAAGCTTTGGCTTTTAGGTTGTCATTTATATCATTGTTGAATGTTTAGTTTTGGCATATTATGATTGCCTCAGTGATAAAGTCATAAAATATAAAAAAAATTTATTTCAACTTTCCTTTTATAGAATGTATAACGAAAGTGAAGCATTTTTTCGTGTTTTTGTGTCAACGTCTACTTATACGCTTCATGGCAGATAGAGTGGGACATAAAAAATTAAATAAATCAGCTAAATTCATGGACGTATCTCCTTTTTTGGGAGCCTCGTCGAGTGTATGAGTAAATCTTAAATCGACAACACAGAACTGTATTCATGTGACAAAAATTATTACTTTAAAGGTTCTACTGAGGTATATTCCACATATTTTTGCAAATAACATGTAAAATTGAAAAGTTATCTTGTCAAATATGGGAGAAAAAGGGCTTGACAGTCTTATGAAGTGCTGTCTAACATTTTAGTTCCCTTGACCAATTCCAAAATAAAAAAAATAATTGTGCGTCCTATATGCTTCATTTAAGCTGTTGACTAGTGAAAATTGACACCCTGAATAGAACAAAACACACACACCATTCGAAAATCAGAGTAAAGACAAAACACCAAAAGTCGTGAGAGTTAAAAAATTCTTTATCAGAAACAATAAAGTACAATTGAGTTCGAAGTGTTAACCATTATCATCATCATTTTACGTGCCGATTGATGAATATACAGCCTTGATGTGAGGTTTGACCCTAAATATAAAACAAAGGATGTTTTATCTATTTTTCTTAAAATCCTTAAAAATTTGGATCAATCAAGGCGTTTAGTTTCTTTGATTCCATGCATCCATAGCAGTCAAACTAGTTTCACAGACATGTCTTCCTCCAAAAACCGTTAATACTTCTGTCAGCAGTTTGACATTCTCGGAACATGGCCAGTAATTACTTCCTCCAAAACTAGGTCTCTGTATAATCATTCTCCTTGAAAGGCAGAGCATATCTGGCTGAAAAACTTTTATTTATTATTGAATTGCACCTTCTGAACCATACGATATCTTGGCTTTAAAGAGTAAGATAACAACATCACATGCAAATAGAATGTTGATGAAGAAAAACAATGTTCGGGTAAGCCATATATCATTGAATTTACCAATGAAGTCAGATTTAAAAATTCTCAAGAAATAACTCAATTTTCAATTCGAATAACTTATGGATATTTGTCATGAGTCAGACAGGACAGGAAAGTGCATGAAATTCGCCAGCATAAATTGGTTGATAAATAAATAAAATTGGTTATCCATCATAAAAAGGGTAACTATTTCATGTAATCTACATCGTTTAAAATTCACTTTTTTGAAATGCTGAGTGATGTAAGTTAAAAATGCGTGCCTAAAAAGAGTTTGTTTTAAATATGAAGAATTAATCTTATTTACGTTTGTCCTGCTTAAACATCAGGATATCCCCAATGCGTTCATTCACTCTAGTCAAGACCATTTTTCATCAAACTAAAGGCGCCATGGTTGCGAACAAAATATAATTTGTAACATAATCTACTCAAAAAGTTCATCTCTAACGAATTGTGGAATAGTGTTTACACGCACACGATTTCAATTTTTACGACTTTCCTCGTGTAATCCAATTTTTTGTTTTTCAATGTTGAGAAGAAACTCAACTGGTAAATATGTAGTTATAAGCATGGAATGGCGATAAGCCACTTTCGGCCATTAGACAATCAATCCATCTTGCTTTTTCTCCAACCGTTGATGATTCTCCATCTGTGATAACTTAGATCAGCTTATTTGCATCAACTCATTCTTAATCAAGCTTGATGAGTGTCTTAAACTGTTATTTTATTCTATAGAGGCATCATACTAAACAGATCTAAATGAAAGCAATGTTTTACGTCAAGAAGACAAACAACAGTTTTTTTCAATGTCCAAAATATCGACTGACTCTTCTGGTGTCTTAAAGATCCCTTTTTTATTCCTTAAATCCCTGCACAACTGGCAGAAAATCGTTTGACAATATTTAGACTCGTCATGAAGATATGAACGCAATTTTTAATTAGCCATACGCGTTATCGTGAACATCTGTGAAGCAGTTACTCTGCACAGTCCGAATGAACTGCTTTATCTTCTCACCGCCTGGTAGTGTTTTAATCTTCTTCGCTGAAACCAGGGGATCTTAATGGCTGCATTACTGACACAATTATTTGCTTACATGATTCTTCGAAAGAAATTTTTATAAAGTCCATTCATCCTGTACTCTCTAATAACGAGACCAGATGAAAATATTAAAGCAAAGTGGCCTCAACTCGTTGTGTATCGTCGCCTTAAATTCGTCTTCGTAATCTCAACTGTATTCGGGAAATCAAGCATACTGGCTTGTCATTGAACATGACGAAGAAATCGTCGAGTTCTATTTATGGAGTAAATTGGCGGGTTTTATTCGTGATTTTTCCATTTTGTAAATTGGTTCATTGTAATCCTAATGGCATTTTCGATTCCAAAAATAACATGTTTTTCATGAAATAAATTTCAAAAAAAAGAGTTTTCAACAACGTTACATAAGTTTGTTTTAGTTAGAGGTGTGTTGATCACGAATGCTCAGATTCTTATGAAACTACCTTGTGAACAAACGTGGATATCCAAATCTTAACTGAAAGTGATCCATTCCTTTAGATCCTTCGTTTCAACAAATTCGACCTATAATCGGTCTGTCTGATGGTATGTACCTGGGCAATGTTTTTTGCCATTGAACTAAGCTAGATGATGAAAATGATACTGGTTAATGATATTCACCAATTACCAGTGCAAACAGTACTGTTGAATAGATAATATCGTGGTAAGATCATAAATATATACTTTGCCAAATTAAGTGGCTTTAACCATCAATTTAGATTATTTATTTTGAAACTCGTGTATGAAGCTTTGAATCCTTCTCTTTGCAAAAATAAACGTCGATAAATTGTGAATGGCCTATTTTTTGAAATAATTGTGTTAAAATATTACAATATGAGATCTGTGAGTAAGTCCATCTCGAAGCAACGCTTAATTGATAAAAAGTTCCTTTGGGTTTTGAGGACAACTTAGAGTACATCTTCGAAGAACAGGTTTGATACTAAAGTCGTAAAATGTCAATTCAGGGAAACAAAATAATAAAAATTTTCAGGCCTAAATTTAAAATTAACTGGTTTATTTTTAATGTGTTAACAATGAAAAGTATTTGAAAAAAAAAGCACGATAAAACCTAAAACACAAATTTTATTAATTGAAAAAATATACAGATTTGATCTTAAGATTGGGATTTTATTGAATGGTCACCATCGAATATTGCGCCTCTACAAAACCTTCATAACTTATAAGTGGAAGGTTATAGGAGTGAAGTTACTCTAGACTATGCTAGATTAAACGAAACAAAGTCAACAAACTTTTGATTGGATATGTTTTATCTTAAATGTTTGAAACGATGTTGAAAAAGAAACATCAAAGCATTTTTTAGTTACCAGGCAGTTTTAATATAAATTTAGTATTTTTAAAAAAAATATGGCATCAAGGTTGTCTTAAGAATTGTATTCTTATCATGAAAACTCATTTTTATGCATGTAATTCAGATTTTTTATCTAAATTATAACGAATAGTTTGAAACTTTTTTTTGTTTTTTTCATCCCATCGCTTAAACTCGTCCCGTTGAATAGTTCTTAACAATAAATTATTGAAATTTTTGTACTGGTTCGTCTGTAAATAAAGAAAAATAAACAGTTAACGTGAGTTGAAATATACTTGTAACCACAAATAAAGGAGGACCAAATAGCGAAACTGAGATGAGATATATGAATTATAAATGAAAAAGGGCAAAACTCATCATCAACAAAAAATAATTATGTTAAATTTTATCAGTTCTACGAGTTAAAGTGTGATAAGATACCAGAGGAAGCAAACTGCTTGATCCCAATTTTATGTAAAATATTTGAAAGCGCTCTTTTATTATTAACTTTACTATATTCATGCCATTATAATACCCAGTGAGATATGAGGTTATCAGAACAAATATAATGATGTAATGAATAGCAATGTTATCTTTACTTGAATTGTATGTGTTTTATATTTAAAAAAATCAGCAAAACCAATCCATTGAAAGAAAAAGTTAAAAACGAGTAAAATCTGTATTAAAAACTGTAAATCCTGAAAATAATCGAAAGAAAACCACTCGAGAGAAGTAACCAACAAATTCAGGAGCTGAGATCTTCCAGATACTTCTAATTTTAAAAATTAAACACACCCCCACATGACTTCACTTGATGAAGAGAATTTATCGAATAAATAGTGGCTGGTGTATATTATATTTTTTGATAAAATCAAAGGTATATCTGAGAAGCATAATTCAAAATATGAGTTTAGTCACAAGATTTTTCGGTAAATTTTACTCATTTGACAATTAATTAAGTTTACAGGTACGATTTACAACAACAGATTAAACCAACCTATATTATAATAAGAACTGAAACAATTACAATGGACCACACATCAAAATTTTGCTTATTATAATCTTGAGTATTCTTTTTCAGATAATAATGAAAAAAATAATAGAATATTGCAGCTTTGAAATTGATATGTAAAAGAATGGGTACGTTTTGACAGTCTGTTTTCTTCTGTAAAAAATGCTATTAAAAGAAAAAATAAACATTGTCACTGTTTATTATTATATCTTAAATTTTCGTTTGTCTAATTATTTACATCTTCAATCATTTTCCAGATTAACTCTTTTTTTATAATTCAATTCGTCAATAATTTAAATTTCAAAAATATCTAACCAGAGTCGTTCCACTTTCGAATAATGTTTCAGTTTAACAATTCGTTGCAGGTTTTTAAGAAATTTTCGTCAAAATTGTATTTTTAAAAGTACATATAAGCCCCTTATTCTTAGATGAATATTAAATGTTAAAATTTTTACACTGATATTTTAACAAAAATACCCGTTATCAAATTTTAGATTTGGTTAAATATGTATAAGAAGTTAACATTTTTCTTTTATCAATTATATCTGGAAGCATATTAGACTTTCTGTATTGTTTCGATGTATTTTGAAATACCGGAGATTGTTTTGGGTATTCATAGAATATTAATGACTAATTTTTCACCATTTTCATCATACATAGAGATAAACATTTATCTTGGGTCACAATAAAAAATAACTTAAATTCATTATTGATTTACAAATAATCCGAATTGTATGAAGATAGTTGAAGTTGGAATTAAAGATAAAAGTAATAATAATTTTAAAAAAAGTTTTTACACACGCGTAATTTACATCAACTCCCCAAACATCAGATTTGTTTTTCATTCAATAATTTGAAACTTTATGAAAAAAACTAAAAATAACAAATATATCTGATATTTAAACACCCTACTTTTAGGTTTAATTTCGGAGTATATTTGATATTATTTATAGAAAAATTTATTGTCTATATTAATTTGTAAATTGATTTTTTTCAGTTTACGACGTGCGAATTTCCTGAAAAACTGAAAGTCTAAAATTATTGAACTTTTATCATTTAATTCTTATACAATCATGTGGTTAATATTCCATATGAATATTCTTGTGGTACTTTAGATCAACCTCCAATTTTAATATTTTATAAAATATTTTAAATTTTACTGGTAAAAAATATGTTTCCTAAGACCTAAAAATACGACTCTGCCATTGGAAAAGAATTTTTAAAAACAATATAAATACCTTATTTGTTATAATTTATGTAAAAATAGTCATTTTTAAAAATTTATGTGACGTAAAAAACGAATCTAGAGTGAAAATAGGTAGGCTTTAAAAAAAGGAAACAATTTTACGAATTTAATTTTTAATTCCCTTCACTTAAAATTATATTTTTCAAGGATAATAATAAATTTTCGAAATTTAGATGACCATATTACAAGTTGTATCAATATTATGATTTTTATAAAGCGATCAAAAATATTATTTTTATTGAAACACAAATACTCGTGTCAATAAAAGTTATCCACATTTTGATCAAATTGATGTTTTCATAAAGTTATCCTTTTGTTATTTAAATATTAATTCAAGAGATATTTGATATAATTTTGAAATAATTTAAAGCTTTGTTTAACAAAGCTAGTTTTCTTATCACTGAACAATGTGAGAAATTCAATTAAAATTCATTAAAAGGTTTATCTTAATTAATTTTCGACAATGTAATGAATTATTTTTGTTTTTATATTCTTCATTAAGAATTTGGTTTTTCTTTAATATTTATTACATTTTGGATTTTTTTTATTATAATTTAAGTGTTATATTGATATTTTGCCCGAATTATGACCTCGTTCTTTGATATCACAATTTTTAAATTTGTATTTACTTGAAAATGTCAATGAATTTTTTTTCTGACTTTTATTTTTTTGTGAAGAAATAAAAATTTTTAGTTTTGGATATTATACCAGAAAAATTGTTAAATATACAACAATTTTTACACTAATTCTGACTACAGGCGAATAATAAAATTAGATTTTAAAATTATGAATGCGTCAATAAGTTGTTAATAACTCAAAAATACATCCTTTAGCTATCGTTTTAATTTTACATATAAACTATGTGTTTTGTTCGATGATGGTGGTAAAATAGATGAATTATTTTTTTATCAATTCTGATAATTGGATATTCGCATTTTTGTTATTATCTGTTAAATTAACGCGGAAAACTCTAAAATTCAAAATTTGCTTCACTTTTTAAAAAAATTTTTGATAAATTCCCATTGTTAGAAACAATTTTTACTTTTTCCTGAATAACGTCGTTTTAAAGGAATTCGAATTTATTTCCGTTTTGATTGTTTAAAATCATGAAAACCACTAACCCAAACTCAATTATTCGAGTGGGTTAAAGTTTTATGTTTTACATATCTGAAGAATTATATTCATAGATATTTATATCAATAACAGTATAAAATTTGACACAATTAAATGAGAAAACACTCGAGTAAAACGGGATTAAAGATTAGCATATTTGCCAGAATTGTTTTATCTTTAGTTTTGTAAAATTATAATACGATAAAGATGATTGGGTGTTCAAAATTATTTGTCTTCATGAAATGATATTTAAGGTAGGATCGACTACAATAGAAAAAGGTATTAATTAAGTTTTATTATTTTCGAAATTATTCTTGATCATAAAAAATCTAAAATTTAAAGCCAAAGTTCATCTCTTTCCATATAAAAAATGTATTTAGGTCAAATAATTTTGCGTACCATTACAAAGTAAGTGTACCAAATATTTTTTCTCGACGTGGACAAGTCACAACAATGAATACATTCTTTTATCTCGAAATCACCAATACTTTTGTCACGCAGAACTCAGGTCTAAGAAGGTTCTGATTCCGATAACTTTCATTATCTTGATGAAGATAATATCGATCGGCGAAAGACCCGCACTCATTAAATCCCCAACTTGCTCTGTTCCTGTCTTGGAAGCTTTTGATTCGCAGAATTAGTGTTGTGGGAAGAAATTCGTCTAATTATTTATTTCAGGAAAATATAAACTTACATCCAGGTATTTAGCGTATGATAAATATTCTGAGTTTGGGTTGTTATTCATTTTGCGAGCGAAAGTTAAGAGACTCCATAAAAATAGCTTGCTTTGTAAAATTATCAATATGGGAAAACGCGTATGTATGAAAAATTAAATATCGAAAAAATATGAAAACAAACATAAAACTAGTACTCTTTTGGATCGCTCTTGATTTTTGCTAAGAAAAAATTAACACAATCAAACACCCATTTTTAGCGAAATATACCATTTAAAATGAGAATTATAATGTTAATATTACATCAAAAGATAAATTTTGACAGTTTGAGGTTTACACGAATTCTTCATTTCAAAACCTCTTCATCTTGGAATAAAATCACCTTAAAAATACAAAAATCTTTTAAGAGTAAGGAGAAGTCAAACCTATCTGATGGCTAACAAAAGTTGTTTACAGTGTGTACCCTCCTCGGTGAGGTCCTGTTTTCTAGTTTTTGGCGTTTGGGTATCCCAATTGAGAAAATCTTTCATACCATTTGATTTTAGGTAGTCTGGAATTCACACCCGCTCTGGCAACCTTACCTCGGATGTTTTGACTTTGGGAGATAATTGCTCGTCCTACCTTATGTTCAAGACAATGAAAGAAAGATAGTTTTCATTCATTGTAGTTAACCAAAAGTTTCTCTTCGCGCCGGGGGCTCGTTGATCTCCACAAGGAAAGGTAATACGAACAACATAAAACAGAAAAACTCCGGTTAAAACAATTAGTTCAAAAGAATATCCACCATGAAGTGTTTGTAAAAAAAAATATTTAAATAGTGCAACTATATAATGTTCAAAATACTCTAAAGATGTGAGATACCATCCTACAAAATCCAGAGGTTTATGATAAAAGACAAGAAAATAAATACTTCTCAAAAAGCATGGAGAAACGTCAGGACATTTTATTAATAATAGGATAATAAAACAATAAAATTCGATATTCATGCAATTTATATCTTTGAGCGAGAAATTTGTAAATTTTAATTAAGAAAATTGACTTTAAGGAATGTATTTGAAAATAAATTCTAAAATGTTTCGTTTTCATTTAAATTATATCTCATAAATAGAACAGTTTTTATGTGATTTTATACATCCGATAGCCTAAACTTTTATTGTTTGATAATTATTTACTAATAATTATCACACCCTTTTACGTGTTTTCTCATAGATGAAGAGGAATTCACACGTTAATATAAATTGAAGAATACTGGATAATGCAAATATCTTTGAACCTCTCCACGAAAGAGCCGCCAAATAAACGTGAAACAAAAGAAAAAAGAAAGCATAACTCAACAGCCATAAACGATAAGGTCGTGAAAGCCCATTAGTATTTTTAGTGATGATTAAATAGGATATCTGAGGAATCAAGGTCACAGATCTTAGTACAATGTGAAATGTTTGTGCAAACTATAATTAAATTTTTGAAATTACCATGTTATAGGTTAGATTATAAATCACGAGTGAAATAAAAATCCACACTAAGATTAAATAGTGAATTTGATAATTGTCTTCGCTTGAATTGTATGTACTTCTGTATTTGAAAAATATGAGCACAACCAACCAAGAAGTAAGGATAAAGTTCACAAAACTTAAAAAAAACATGAAATCTGCATAACCCATAAATGAATAGGATGATAAGCAGTCAAAAGTAATAGCTATTAAATTCAATAGCTGAGTTTTTCCGGATATTCCTAGTTTTAATGATGAAACAAACCACCACAAGACTGGGATTTTCGAATTACATCTATCAACGAAGCTGTAGCCAATATGTAAGATATTCTTGCACACAAATCGAAAAAAATCCTGAAAGGCATAATCTTTAAAGAATCTATCAAATGCTTATTCAAGAAAGATATGGACAAAAATTTAATCAAGCAGACCGATGCGGCTGAACTAATTAGATACAGGCCGCCTTCAAATTATCGATATAGCATGACATAATAATTGAACAAACTGATATATTTTTTGATTAAATTTAATAACTTATCACTCTAACCTATCGTATACTGTTTTTTAAAGGAATCAACTATATTTTAAATTTTTATTGATTCTTGATCATCATAGCTTTTTCGATTTTTTTGTGTCATTGAAAATCTTAAAATTGTGAAAAATTAGATATTATTTGTTTTACGTCTCTGGTCGCGCAATTTCGTCCCACGAATTATTTTATATTTCAGCCACTTTCTCGGTAAATTTTATTAAATTTCTTTAACGGGTAATTTTTCATCAATAATTTGAAGTAAAGATGTGTCATGGAAATTCAAACGATTAGTATTTTTAACTCACAAAAGCTCAATTTTAACCTACAGTAATCTTTATTTTTATGATACTATTCATTTAAAGACTTATATTTTTTTAATTCGTTCCTTAAAGTAAAATAAGTAATCCTTTTTATTTTCAGAAAAATAAACAGAATTTTAATTTTTGAACACAGTTTTTGGTATGATTTGATAAGATGTATGTATTTTGTGAGATAGTCGTTTATGTATGAGTTAAAAATCTTAAGATTAAAATGGTTCCTTGTGTATTTTTAGAATGTATTTTTGTTGAAATTAGATATTTTTACTCATTAAAGGCTCAAAATTTGATGATTAATGAGAATTAGTTTTGTATTAATTGTTAATCTCTCACAATGGCTGTGAAAATGGCAGTTTTATTTTTGAAAACGCAATTTGTGATTGTTAAATGTTTGAAGACAGGAATAGTGCAATTTAGTAGAATTAAAAACCGAAGTATAACACATGCGTACTAGAAAAAAACACCCTAAATGTTCAGTCGTTATTTTATAATTTCACCTTTTTCAAAAGTTTAATCTGATAACCATGGACGAAAATTGGAAAACTATAAACCTTTTTCTTAAAGATTTTCTTCTCAAGTATGTGGGAACTGTCTTTCACCATGTAGAAAAAATTATTGTCAACATTAAAGTGATCCATATATATGATGACATGTTTTGAGTAATAAATCTTTTTTAGGATTAAACATTTCAATTTTTCCTATTTTCACTCGTTTAATTCTGAAATTCGTTGTTTTTAAAGAACTTTCAACTGAAATCCCACGAGGTTTTTCATCTAAAGCTTCGTTTTACTAGTGATAATCATACTTTGCAGATCGAAAATATAATTTGAAACAGTATGATCAAAAAACCACAATAAATCTATGTAAAATAATTTTGTGATACTTTTCCACGATAATTTTTTAAAAATCAAAGTTCAGTCTCTTTAGTCCTAGAATGTTTGAGATTAGTTATTTTTGACTTATGAAGTTATAAATATTACGCATATTTATAAATTTATATGGTTTTCTCTGGTATTTTTTGTTCATATCATATGTCATGCATTGTGGAAAATATCTTTTCAATTTTAGTGAATTTTTTCTCCCAGATTAAAAGTAGATTTAATAATTTACATGTTGTTTGGATATTTATGATTTTTTTATAAAACTGATACATTTTATCATTTTGGAGATGTAAAACTTTTAAAAACAACTTGAACGTTTTATTCTTCTTTTGAGATTGTATGATACGAACAGCGTGGCAATCTATTGTTGACTTTCAGACAAATTATATTGCTTCTTAAATTAAATCATAGCTATCAAACGTAAAACTTCTGTAAATTCTCCTTGCATCATCAACGAAATTTTTTCATTTTTGATAAGCATTTACAACTAAGATAATGTCAAATTAATTTCACATGTTTTATTTATTCAAAACGTTGGATGCCGCGTTTATTCAGACACAACGCCCGCCTTATATCTTCAAAAATAAAGAGTAATTTTACTCATCAATAAATTATTAAAATTTTTCTATTCATGCAGAATTCACAAATACGTTTTATGGATGCAGAAATTTTGTGGCGATTGCTGTTGTGCCATCCCTAACGGCATATTTCGAAATTATATCAAAAATTAAGGTGTAAAAAGTATTTTCGATTTTTTATGTTATCGAATGATAAAAGATGTCACTATAAATAAATCGAAATATTTATCCTTTTTAAAGGACGTATGGTTAAGGGCGTACGATGGAATGTTCGACTAAGGTCGGGTTAAATTTTTTTTATTCAAATGTCTCTGCACATAAGATTCTTAAAAAATTTATGTTTACATAACAAAAACATGAGTTAACATTTACTCTAACTAATCGGCTACTAGTGTATTTTTAACCAGTTACCCGTATTACAAAAATTTGATTTTATCAGATTAATATTTTAATTTTTAGCCATCACGATATTTATCAGGTTAAAATTGGTTCCCTTTTTGAAAAATCGTATTATATTCATAAAAGGCTCTTAATTGTTTCTTTATAAGATTTATTGTTGTAAATATTAGAATTAAATTGTATTAAATCTTTGTGTTCAATAAGTTTCAATCATATTGTTTATTAATATTTTTGAACGAAATTGTGGGTTAATTTTATGCAAAATCGCCGCCCTTGGTTAATTCCTCTTATATATTTTTAATGTTTTCGCTGCCTTTTTCCTCTCTAAATTGTAACTGAATCGATGGCAGAAGATTTAGTATATTTTGTTTTTACGATATAATTTGATCACTGAATTTCTAAATATTTTAAGTATGAAATAATTTAAATCAAAAGTAATTAAAGGCCAACTCATTTACCTTTTCTTCAGAATTATATGAAGAAGCGCCTGGAATTTAATTCTAGTTTAGCATTTTTACGTTGTGAGCAGAATTCGTCGGTATGGTCAAAAAATTGTTTTTTATCTTCAAAATGTTTGATAAAAATCGACGGATGGATCAAGTGAAAAAATTTTTGTTCAAATTATTTTTATTCCTTTGTTAATAAAATGTTAATATTTTGAAAATTAATCTTGTCGATTGAAAAATATTTCATTTATAGAATAATATTTATCATTTTTTAATCACAAAGTAAGTGTAGACCTGAAAGATGTCTGTGAATCTGAGTTCATAAAACAAGTTAATTTTATTTTTTTAATTAACTTTCATCAACGACGATGACATATTTCACTGCAGGAGTATTTATTATCCAAATGATTTTTGTGAAAGCACAATTTATCTAAGAACATATAGAAACTAAATTTAAAATTCCTTCTGATTTAACGCAAATAACTATGTATGTTTAAATGGATTTCGAGTCCATACACTAAAGTATAATAAATAAACAGCTAATTTAATCAGCTATTGATTATTAAGTGTATGCCAATGTCTATGCGCTTAAAAACGGTTAATTTTACAAGATCACTAGATACCTACTGTGTCGGTTCAGTAATTTTGCATAACTAAGACAAAACTACATAAGAGTAAATCTCCCAGATAAGATCGAAAATTAAACATTCATAAATTGGGAAAAAACTACATTTTTAAAGAGTGTTTATCACGATAATTTACATATCACTCAAAAGTAATGGCGCCATTAGTAGCTGCCTGCTTTTGTTTTGAGGTATAATTTGGATATCGAACCTCTCAATAGGTTAAATACAAATAGTTTCGTGAATTATACGTTACACGGTTACAAATGCAATTTATAATACCATGTAAAGAAAGGAAAATAAACAGTTATTAATGAAGAATATTGAAATTAAAATGATCCTCTGCTTCAAGTGTATCCACTTAATTTATATGTGCCCAGCAACAATGTTCCATAAGAAAGCAGAGCACATTTTTCAAATGGATTTTTCATTGATATAAGTTCCAGATTATGCTTTGAAAGAAATAAAAATCTGGCGGACTCTAAGAGAACAGACTTCAAACGGAATATACAAGCCTACTAACGTTATGTAACCACAATAAAAATAGTGCCGCTGAAAGCATCAAACCCAATACCAACATTATAAGCCAGCCATGTGCCTGTCGATTCTAAATAAGTCTGCTGTCAATATCCCCACACACATCTATTTTTTTGGTTGACGTTCAATGAAAAGCTTGTTTCATAACATTATATCAATATGATTCACCTATGGTGTTATATCGAGTGTAGCCATAATATGAATCAGACTATTTTATACATTTCCGATATGTTTTTTCCTAATTTTGTAAATTTAAGCGTTTTAAGTTTCTGGATTGTCGATGTGATTTTGTTGAATGTGCAGTTGACGTGTCATTTCAAATATTTATGAGTCTGTGTTTAAATCCTATTAAAAGTCACCAATCTGATTTGAAAGTCAAAATAACACAGCTTTATGATAACAGGGGCCTATGTGTAGAGTTTTGGGTAAATTTCGGTGATTATTTGAAGCTTCGGACGTAAAATACAAACAGGCTTTACAGCCGAAGCATTGATGAAGTTTAATGCTAATGCGGTGATTTTAGAAATTTATTTCGTGTCATCAAAATTTGAACATTATATTATTCGATCTAAAATGAGTCATTTTGAAAGTATATTTTATGTGATTTAATCTGATGTCAAAAATATATTAAATTTTATTTATTAATGTTGAAACTTTAGAACGACAAACTTTTATGTTTGATTAAATAATGTATAGTGCGCGAGGATTTATGTTCATCATTTTCGACATATGTATGATACTATTCGACACTCATTCCTATCATCATTTTAATGATCTATTATCCATAGCTTGATATTAGCATGACATATTTTATCGATAGCTAGCTCATATGCTGAAAGGTAACATGCTCTTCAATTCTTGAATTACTTTAATGATATTTTGTTCTGAGTTGATAGGACCTACTACAGAATTTTAAATCGGTTCAGACCCTCATGTTTGGTGTGTATTCCCGTCTATCTTTCAATGTATTTTTCTTAAATTGATAGAGATTGCCACAATTCAACCAGATTCTCAGCCAACAATGACGCAGAGGTAAAGTTGCCAAGGTAGGCCGAGGAGGCAGAGTCCTTAACAACTCTGTACCTAGCGCTTACATCAGGAAAGGGAGCTGAACGGCGGAACCTAGAAAGCATATTTTTACCGAAGAGAGTATTATAGGTGTAAAACTTCCTTCGAAAGAAGCCCTACTAGTTTTGACGCATCCTTGATATATGAAACAGTTAAAACCAGATTTTCTCATCATGGATGATTTGGGGCAATTATGGTAAAAGAATATTTTTCAGTCAAAGATTTAAATGTGAAAATTTTTCATTTTTTATAAAAAGTTCCTAAGCGTGACGGAAGACGGAATTTTTTAAATTTTAGTACTAATATAGCTTTAAATGGGAATTTTCGTTTTAAACTCAATATTTAAAATATTTATGTGAAAAATCGTCTCATGTAAAAATTATTTTCTTTTCACTAATATCTTAAAAATGATTGAGTTAAAAATAACATTATAAAATCAAGGTTGCCAGGGAATTCAAGTTAAGAAAGATAAATAAATTATTTTATCATAATTAAATTTTTATGTTGTTTCAGAATTGAATTTTTTCGATCCTTCGCACGTTTTCCTTTTTTTGATGTTCTACTTTTCTCCATATATCACCTACCCACGTTCATTACAATTTCATATGAGGAGGAAATTTCAAAGGAAAGCAATAGTGGGGAATTTTTCGGTTCATTGTATTATGATTCCATTTCCCTCAACTCAGCATAAGCTAATTTCCACATATTAATGATTTTTTACGTTAGATCTTACTCTGATAAAATATCTTTTCTTGAGCAACTTGTTGATATAATTATGGCGCTTTTATATCCCATCAAGATTTTCAACAATATTTTAAACATAATAAATATCACCAACAAATAAAATATTTGACATTAAATCTGTTTTTATTCGTAATTGTTTTTACAATCGGGAATTTTTAGTGATACTGTATTAACTTGACAATTTTACAAAGTTGCTTACAAAAAACAGGAAGACCAGTATATAGCTGAAAAAAGTTGTATTGATTTTAACTGAAAGATAATTTCAAAAAATATAAATAAATATTTTTATGTTTTTTTTCAAAAATCTAGTGATTATGGGTCGCTTTTAAGGAAAAGTCTGAAAAGAATCATTATTTAAATACCATGAATTAAAGCATAAAATGGTGACATATATTGATGCATACAGAGGCGATTACCTTTTCTTTCTTGTGGAACGCTAATTACTCAACTAGATTTTGGGGATTGTTTTGATTTTATATCATTTATAAATATAGTAGACTCAAACCATGTTATTCTCATACCAAAGTACTGGATTTAAAGGTTACAAATACAAAAATTATCACTAAGTAGTAAAACTTAACAAAACGCATGCGCTTCAGTCAAAAAGTTCGCCCAGCCAATAAAGTCTGACATTATGGATTGTATCGTTCCGGTATCAAACAAACGTAACACCTTTTCAACCTTTGATCAAGGTTAATGTTACATACCAGGAGACACTAAGAAGCAGTCTTGAGACAACACCAGCATAACTTATCAATGTAGCCTTCGTAAGGTTGAAATATGTCTCATGTAGAAAAATCAATACTTTTCATCTTAAAGGTATGCCATGTCAATTGAAGCATTTTTAAAATCTAAATTGAAAGAACAGATGAAGATTCCTTTAACATCACCAGAAGTCAAGATTTTGAATTATTTAACATGAAATTTCACAAAATATATGTCAAACAGATCGTTAAACTTGAATAGATACTTTTCAAAATGCCCGGTTAAAGACGGAACTCTGTTTAAATTGTTATAATTTAGACAAAATTAAAAGAGCGATTATATACAAACAAAAAATGAAATGAACTGGGTTTATAAATACGTTTAAAATTTCATCAGTAGTTAAGTAGGTGCTTTTAAATCTAACGAATCCATTCGTCGTTTTTTAAATAAACAGCATAACAAGAACGTACTAGTTTGAATGTAAAAGAGATGTTTTGAATAAAATTGTCAAAAATTGGGTTACACCTACATATGAATTTTAGATAATAAACACAAATATCTTTGAATGCATATGATTTTGTTTGTGTACTCAAGTATTTTTATTTCTATTTTTTGGAAATAAAAAAGTCAAAAATTTAATATGGTTGATAAAAACTGTCAGATTTTTAAACAGAGTTTCAAAAAAAAAATAATCTTTCTTTTTATGCCTGAAGCTCATACATTAATGGTGTGAATACTCATGTGGGTTTCATTTAATGGTTTCTCTTTCGAAATTATCATCTTAAGACCCTAAAGTTTTTTTTGCTTATTTCCCGTCATAGGAAATCATAAATATAAAAATTTAAAATAATTTCCCTATTTTATTAGGAAACATAAAAAATTTTGAAGTGACTTACAGAGATTTCCATTCATTTTCGTCACTTTTTCATTCAATTTCGTCAAATTTTTATTATTTATAATTTTAATTCCTTTTTAATTTTATTAACAAAAAAAAGTTAACAACAGAAGAACGGAATCAAATAATAGTTAAATACAATTAAGGAAAAACGGCAGCCGAGATAGCAGAATTGTTTAATTTTAAAAGAACAACAGTATCAAGTGTAATATCGTTATATCGGACAACTGGAGGGATATTGGCGAACCCCCTCGGTAGGCAAAGAAACAAAGTTAAACGAAGAGACGTGTTTATCAATAAAAACCATGGTTGATGAAAATGGCTGTGTTACCTTAAAAGGCATTCAAAACAATCTTGCCACTATTAATATTTCGGTTTCGAAATCTACAATTTGTCGAACATTAAAAAATTTCCATATTCTCTAAAGCGAACAAGTTTAAAACCTGAACGCCGCAATGATGCCAGAACAATTGAGTTAAGAGATAAATATGCTGTGACTTTTATGACATTACTCGAAGAAGTAGATGATCGCCTATTTTTATTCATTGACGAAGCGGGATTTTGTTCAACAATGCGAGCTTGTAGAGGATACTCTAAAAAAGGAGAAACGGTAATTGTCTCCTCGCCTGGATTAAGATCACGTAATGTTTCTATATGTTGCTGCAATTAGCAAGATTGGTGTTGAAAATTTTGAAACACTTCTTACTGCGTATAATACATTGTGTTATGGCCAATATATGGAGAGATTAATGGTTGAATTAGCAGCAAAAAATATGAATAGAGTTGTTTTGATTATAGACAATGTTCCATTTCATAAGAGTGCCTCTATTCAACAAATAATCGCTAATAATGGACATATTCTTTTGTATCTTCCTCCTTTTTCCCCTTTTCTGAACTCAATCGAGAATTGTTTTGCGAAATTGAAGTATTTTGTTAAATATACATCACCAAAAAATGAAAGTGTGTTTATGAATTTGATAACAGAGTGCTGGAATTCAATAATAGCTGACGATTGTTTTGGATACTGGCGAAACATGATGCGACATATACAAAGATCATTCAATCTCAAAGTAAAAAACGATTAATAAAATTGATTTCTACTCCTATATATACAGACTATTTGAGCATTAAACCTTTGTTTTTTAAATATAAATTTTTATAATTAATAATAAAAATTTGGCGAAATTGAATGAAAAATTGATGAAAATGGATGGAAATCCCTGTGCATGATAAATGCATTCATTTTAATTAATTAAGCCGAAATATTTTCCATTTTGGTTCGAAGAGGAAATCGAAAATTCTAGGGTTTAGAATAATAATTACCTGCAAACTCAGGTTAGAGTTGCAATAATAAGGTTATCAAGAATTATTTTAACCTATATTCAACAAAAAACTTTAAATAAGTTTATTTTTTATGTCAGGTTAAAATGTATCAATAATAAAACGTTTCTGTCACAAAAGAGCTGTTCTATACAGTTACGGTAATCTATTAATTTGTCAGTTTTTTAAAGATTTAAATTTATTTTATTTTTCTTAAAATACTACTCTTCAAAACAATCTATTTTTTAAGAATTTATTTTTGATGAAAATATTCAGAAATTATGTTTCAAAGTTAAATAAAACAGCCTCTATAAAGCTAATGGTGTACTTTTAAAATTCACGTGTATTACATTTAAAAGTAAAACGGAAAATTACTTAATTTTATTTCAAGTATTTTAAAACAAGTCAGCTTTTATACATTTCTTACGTATAAATAATTTCCAAAATTATGAAGACCTCCTTGATAAGGCAGGCTATGATTAACTCAGAAATTATTTAAGGGCTTAAATAGTCCGTATTTAGCTTATAATGATCTTAAATGTGTTTAAAAAATTGATATTTATTTAGATTGGCAGCCACAGTCTTTTGGAATTTGAGGATATCTTGAGACACGAAGGGCCATTCATGGTTTTATTTCTTACCATAAATAAATCTAAATAAAATTTTGACACATAAATTCGTTCAATCAATTCCTTACAAGTTTCAAAAAAAACATTAAAAAATTAGATTGCATACGAATCTAAAAAGAATTTCTTTTAAGTGTGAAGGATGGCTTTATCAATGAGAAAAACATCCATTTCTTTTAGCAGGTTCTGAAAAAAAATTCGATGGTCGAATTCAAAAATGATGGTTTTTTCAAACGGATTCGACGTTATTTTTTCCAGCGACGACCTCCTATTTGTTCTTTAGAACGCTTTGAGGTTTATTTTCAGGTGGCAGGATTATCCAAGCAGATCCTTTTTCATATCAGAAAGAGTCTGCCTGATATTAGACGCTTATTCAATCCTTTGCTGATAAGGCAATTCTAAGCTAACTATCGGCCTTTTGGTGCAATTTTTAAATTTTCACAGTCGCAAAATCGAATTTGACTGATAAAATACATATAATATCATTTTTTCCAAAACTAGCTTCAACATCTGGAAAGATGAGCCAAAATGTCATTTTTAAAATTTATTCTAACCTTTTTTCTTCCCGTTTGAAGATAGGTACAAACTTCACTCTATATTCTAAATTAAGGATAAATATAAACAATTTTCCGGAAAAGAAACTTGTTCTCACTTTTTTTAAAACGTTTTTCTCGTTATCAGAGAATCTACTTTGAGTAAATTTACCTATTTATTAATCTTTTCTACATCTTAAATTATGTGTTAACAAATTCATCAAACCTCGGTTAAGTTCATAACTAAAATTCGTGCGTTCGTTTCGCTTACAGAATCGATAATATCATCTTGAAGATTTCAACGCTCGAGATATTTATTTAAATGTGAGGAAAGAACATCTGAACATGTCATAATTTTTTTCGTTTATTATTTTTGGAGAAAAAAATTTTCAAATCAAACATTTTTATTCGTGTAAAATTATGAATTTATTGCGATAAAATGTGAGAAGGGTTAGATATAATTATCTTTCCTGATGTCTCGTTTTTAAATCACACAAAAAAGAGAAAACTGACGGAGAAATATTTTCTTTAGCATTACCTATTTATCTTTGGCCATATAAAGTAAATCTCTATCTGAACGAGTCGTCAAAAAATTTATACTTTGCTAAGTATAAAGCCGTTTTATATATGTGCATGGCACGCTTTTCTTGGGAGCACTCAAAAGCTGAGTTTTATAAAATAAAATTTTTTGAAACTAAACGATTTTTGTATAAATTCATGTTTGGATAAACTATTTTAAAAATTCATACAAAACCATCAATTTGAAGTTGAGGTAAATTTTTTCATATAATATGAATATATGTTGGAAAATTATGGTGAATTTTCATTTTCGAACAAAAGTACTGCTGATGAGACATAGAATAGTTAGTTCGTGTGAGAATGAAAATGTTAAAATTTCATTGTGGACTTAATATGATGCAGGAAGGAAAACCCATCGTGTCCTATTGAATAATTAAGAGAAATAGAAAGAAAAACAGAAATAGTTTAAACTTATGAACAGCCATGAGACTCTGAGTTGGGAAGTGTATATGAATCTCAGATACTCTTAAAATTTTTAAATCTAAAAAGGTAAGTTAATATACGAAAATGAGAAACAGTTAACATAAATTATTTGATTTTTCCCTACTCTATGTAGTGATTTAGAAGTGATGGTTTTTGAAAATTTCTCGGTTTTTAACAATTCCACTTACATTCTCTCGTGCTTTTTTATATTTCTCAGAGTAAATATAAATTCTGCTTTTTAAAGAGAAATAGATGCAGCAAAAGTTTGATACGTACTGAAGAAAATATCTCAAATCCTAGTATGCAGTTCCATACACTTGTTCGTCATTCTGGCAAGATGATATATCGCAATATGCATTTTTATTCCATAGTGATGGTGGAAGTCTTTTTACCCACCTCCCAGAAAAGTACTTCCAAAAGGGTTCAAGAGGTTCGTCTTCTTTAAGTAGGGATTCTATGTAGTTGATTCCAACTATAACTTCCTAGATTTGAAGTATTGTTAAGAGCTCAATATTGAAAAGAATTGTATCAGTCTTTTCCTTGCAAACTTTGAATTTTGCGAGCTTTCCTGGCTAAGCGTATTTGTTATGAAAATAGCAAATATGGTAATTTCTGTTAATTCTTATTTAACTGCCGATATCAAAGAATACACGAAGTCAACAGCGATAACCCTGGGCGTCATTCATATTCCACGAGAACAATAATTTCGTGTTGAACGTTACAATACATATGCTCGTACTTTCTAGTAAGCAAATCGTACAATGTAGGAAAAAAACTTCTTTTCTTCAAATGATTAAAAGGCGTGGAGTGAACGTTATTGGCATACATCTGAAGACATCCTCGATGAAAGCGTTCCCATTATGGCGCATTAGTGTCAGATACTCGTCTGTCACCCATATCATAAAGTAGGGGTATTCTCTGCAGATATTGCCACACCGATACCTCCTAAAAATGGTTTCTCGCTGCTCATTGTTCTCATCTGATGTATGGTTGCTTGATGAATCTTGTAAACAAACATAGGTTTTATATTCTATCCTATCATATTTTATATTTTGTTGGATTCACGTTAAGATACGATGTGCATTTGATTCTTAATTCTATCAGTAGAGATCCATGTATTTGATGAGGATAAAAAGATAAGACAGCGCATTTCTCGTAAATTAACGTCTTCACAAAAGTGGTTGCCGAAGCTAGCATGATTTCTGAGCTGAACTATTGAATATTCCACGTTTGGTTACATGTATGCTCCCCTTCAATAGTAGCACTGCTCCGTTTTTGACTCATCTTACATGGCACGATTACAATTCGCACTTTGAACACTTATGGTAAACTGTATCTTTATATTTTCGATTAAAATAGAGAGCATAATTTTTAAATGTAAGCGTCTTCTTAGTTTCCGCCATGTCAAAGATAAACTAGAGTGTTGGCAGAGTATTTCGAAGAATATCTGAGTTTGACCCATATTACCCTGGGCTTTACACGATTTATCCTCGTTAAGTTTAAATTTTAGAAAAATTATAAATCTTAAAGGAAACATAATCCAAAATAGAAACAAAAAATTGATAAAACGTATCCAAAATTTTTTTAAAAATGCCTTTTTCACAAGACGGATGATAAAAATGCTCCTTAGTTTTGTTGTCAAATGTTTTATAAAACATCATTTCTCCATTTAAATGAGCAAACCTGCACTATATATACTGTTTAAAGCCCAGAATAAAAAATCGCATAATCTTGTCATAGATTACTTCCAAAGGAGACAATAAAGGGGGTAGTACCCACCAAACGGGTAGAGAATAAGGATTGTTAGTACCTCCTCATGGCACTAGATTAATCTTTCTTAGGATAAATATCGCAAGGAGAGCCTTAAGGTAGAGCTCAGTATGAGTGTTTTATGTACAACCATCTTTGAAAAGTGTGTCAAGTAGCTTAAACCCATTCCTATCTCACATAAAAATAATTAAGTTGTAGATGTGAATTTTTATTCATTTTTCTGTTTCTGGGTTTAAAAATCATGCAAATTTCTTATGGAATAATTAATACAGACAGTGTGCTAAATTTTCTGTTTTAGAATTTTTTTGTGATTAAAAATACAATTTAAGCCAAATTATTTTTGGTATAGGGGCAGATTTTGTGTAATACTTTACGAAATTCAACAGTACGGCGCATGTGATGACTTAAATGTTTAAAATGGCTTGCATCACTCATTTCATATGGACCACTTAATAATCAAATAAAACATCATCTCGTGCATAGTGAAATTTTAGCCTTTAGAATTAAGTCAAACGTGCTTGAAAATATTGTGGGAATTAATGCTTTAACCTAACAGACGTTTCTTTTTCAGCTTGAAAGAATAACCTAGTATTTTCGAATAAGTTTCTGATTATCCTCCCATGATAAAGAAATTTTATAATTCTAAAAGAGTTAAAATTAAGTTGGAAATAAATTAAAAAAGTTTATAATTTGTTAGCGTGGGAATATGTTTACATAAAAATATGAAAACGATCAAAATATATTCAAAACTAGCTGGTTGTACCTAGCTTTTCTCTGGACTTGGTGTAACAATGTTATTCTAAGAAAGCACGTTCTTGGTCTTAAAATATATTTATTTTTTGATTAATTTCACACCAAGACAATTAAAAATGCAAAAAGCTTTTCAGAATTGAATGAAAAATAACCACGAAAGTTTTAGTATTCATGAAAAAATAAATTTTACTCAAGTACTTTTTGATAAACCTTTTTTTGTTTAACCATCTGGTGAGTATATGTATAGACCAGGTGTTCTAGCGCTTGAGAAGGCCACAAAGAGCTGTTCTTAAGAAAAGCATAGGTTTTTAAATTAACGATATATAAACCTTGGCTGATGCGTAAACCACATATTCACAAAATGTCATCGTAACGAATAGGCGGTAAAGGCATGCGCTTTGACACATTCATTTTTATTTATTTAGATTTCTTTTTCTTACAAGGATCCCAAAATGACAAAGATTTTAAGATTATACAATTATCATCCTTAACAAAAGTATATTTGGATGCTGTTTTAATCATATTTTAAATCCTTCGACGAATGCTTTAAACATGTTTCATAAACATTCTCTTTTTCAGTTTTAAACCGTTTTCGGTTATTTATTTTACCTCTTTTTCGATATCCTGGGAAAGTTCAAACATGAAGGAAAATG
>JALDNG010001171.1:0-36619 GCA_024349245.1 Neodontobutis hainanensis
TTCATCTATCCATCTTCTACCGCTTATCCGAGGCCGGGTCTGAGCAGAGAAGCCCAGACTTTCCTCTCCCCAGACACTTCCTCCAGCTCTTCCGGGGAATACCGAGGTCCCAGGCCAGCCGAGAGACATAGTCCCTCCAGCGTGTCCTAGGTCTTCCCGAGTCTCCTCCCGGTGGGACATGCCCGAAACACGTTCCTAGGAAGGCGTCCGGAGGCATCGAAACAGATGCCCGAGCCACCTCAGCTGGCTCCTCTCGATGTGAAGGAGCACCGGCTCTACTTTGAGCTGCTCCCGAGTGACCGAGCTTCTCACCATATCTCTAAAGGAGCGCCCGCCACTTTGCAGCTCATTTCGGCCGCCCGTATCCGGGATCTTGTTCTTTCGGTCATGACCCAAAGCTCATGACCATAGGTGAGAGTAGGAACGAGATCGACCGGTAAATCGAGAGCTTTGCCTTACAGCTCAGCTCCTTCTTCACCACGACAGACCGGTACATCGACCGCATTACTGCAGAAGCTGCACCGATCCGTCTGTCGATCTCACGCTCCTCCTTCCCTCACTCGTGAACAAGACCCGAGATACTTGAACTCCTCCACTTGAGGCAGGATCTCCTGAGGCGCCGGACGATTTTCCAGAATTTCTTGAGGCCGACCGATAGTCCTTTACCATGGCTTCACGAACTCCTCTCAGACCGAGTTTTATTTTATTTTTATTTATATTTTACGTTTAGCGGGCCTGAACAAATAAAGATTATACTAATTTGATTAATAACAAAACATTGTATGTTTTTAGACCCAGTTGTCTTATACAACTGACTACAGGTTTTATCGGTGTAATTTGGGAAAATGAGCTCTAGCTTCAGCTGCACATTTTGGGTCAAAGTAAAATTCTGGTTGTGTGTAAAAACACTGACACATGTATCTGTAGCCTACTGTACATGTTCAGTGTGGGCACATGTTTTTGTTCAAATACAATCTAGAAACAGTCGGGACTGGAGGCTGTGATAAAAAAAAAGGTTTTGGGACCCAGGAGGGCAGGGGGGACCAAGCTTTTATGAAATTGCATAAAAATGGTACAATGCTCCTCCAGATAATGTCTCTCAACAGGAGCATGTGAACTGTTGTGTCAGAATCTTGAACTGTGCCCACACTCCTGTCCTGCCTCTGACGTTGTGCAGTAAACTCAGCTCCTATTGTGCTGTATTTGTGCTTAATGGTTATTGCTAATTCTCTAAGAGCAGGACATACACATGATGCATATATCTACAGCTCATATCTGTGAGGGAGTCACACACAGAGAGTGTAAAAGTTTGGTAGCAGCAGCATGGTTGTGTGTGTTCATTAACAACAGAACAGCTGTAGTGACAATGTGGTACAAAGTAAAGGTGACTGGAAGATTATTATTGTGTGTTAGGGATGGGTCCGATTCATTTCCATGAACCAGTGGTAACACTGATTAATCCTTTGTTTTACCAATATGGGCCAGGGCAGCAGTAGCTCAGTGGGTAGAGCAGTCGTCTTTCAACCCGAAGGTAGTTGGTTCGATTCCCACTCTCCCCACAGTTCATACTGTCGTTGTGTCCTTGGGCAAGACATTTAACCCACCTTGCCTCCAGTGGCTGTAACACTGGTAATTACTGTAGAACAATGTAAGTCGCTTTGGATAAAATCGTCTGCTAAATGAATAACTGTAACTGTACCGATGTTTGTCACCTTTGTAGACATTTGGTTCTGCTGTGAGGACCCTCTCAGAAATACTACACTGCCCCCTACAGACAGAGAGCAGTCACTACAGCCGAAGTGCAGCTCTGACTCACCGCCCACAGTGAGCAGCTTCAGCCTCTTCTGCACTCACTGAAAGGACCAGGAAACAACACCGAACACACCCTCAGCTAAAATAACACCAAACACACCTCAGCTAAAACAACACCAAACACACCTCAGCTGAAACAACACCAAACACACCTCAGCTAGAACAACACCAAACACACCTTCAGCTAGAACAACACCAAACACACGCTCAGCTAAAACAACACCAAACACACGCTCAGCTAAAACAACACCAAACACACCCTCAGCTGAAACAACACCAAACACACCCTCAGCTAAAACCCCACAGAACAAACCTTCAGCTAAAACAACACCAAACGCACCCTCAGCTGAAACAACACCAAACACACCCTCAGCTGAAACAACACCAAACACACCCTCAGCTAGAACAACACCAAACACACGCTAAGCTAAAACAACACCAAACACACCCTCAGCTGAAACAACACCAAACACACCCTCAGCTAAAACCCCACAGAACAAACCTTCAGCTAAAACAACACCAAACACACCCTCAGCTGAAACAACACCAAACACACCCTCAGCTAGAACAACACCAAACACACCTTCAGCTAGAACAACACCAAACACACCTTCAGCTAGAACAACACCAAACACACCTTCAGCTAGAACAACACCAAACACACCTTCAGCTAGAACAACACCAAACACACCTTCAGCTAGAACAACACCAAACACACGCTCAGCTAGAACAACACCAAACACACGCTCAGCTAAAACAACACCAAACACACCTCAGCTGAAACAACACCAAACACACCTCAGCTAAAACCCCACAGAACAAACCTTCAGCTAAAACAACACCAAACGCACCCTCAGCTGAAACAACACCAAGCACACCCTCAGCTGAAACAACACCAAACACACCCTCAGCTAGAACAACACCAAACACACCTTCAGCTAGAACAACACCAAACACACCTTCAGCTAGAACAACACCAAACACACCTTCAGCTAGAACAACACGAAACACACGCTCAGCTAAAACAACACCAAACACACCCTCAGCTAAAACCCCACAGAACAAACCTTCAGCTAAAACAACACCAAACGCACCCTCAGCTGAAACAACACCAAGCACACCCTCAGCTGAAACAACACCAAACACACCTCAGCTAGAACAACACCAAACACACCTTCAGCTAGAACAACACCAAACACACCTTCAGCTAGAACAACACCAAACACACCTTCAGCTAGAACAACACCAAACACACGCTCAGCTAAAACAACACCAAACACCCTCAGCTAGAACAACACCAAACACACGCTCAGCTAAAACAACACCAAACACACCTCAGCTGAAACAACACCAAACACACCTTCAGCTAGAACAACACCAAACACACCTTCAGCTAGAACAACACCAAACACACCTTCAGCTGAAACAACACCAAACACACGCTCAGCTAAAACAACACCAAACACACCTCAGCTAGAACAACACCAAACACACGCTCAGCTAAAACAACACCAAACACACCCTCAGCTAAAACAACACCAAACACACCTTCAGCTGAAACAACACCAAACACACGCTCAGCTAAAACAACACCAAACACACCCTCAGCTGAAACAACACCAAACACACGCTCAGCTAAAACAACACCAAACACACCTTCAGCTAGAACAACACCAAACACACCTCAGCTAAAACAACACCAAACACACCTTCAGCTGAAACAACACTAAACACACGCTCAGCTAAAACAACACCAAACACACCTCAGCTGAAACAACACCAAACACACGCTCAGCTAAAACAACACCAAACACACCTTCAGCTAAAACAACACCAAACACACGCTCAGCTAGAACAACACCAAACACAATCTAAGCTAAAACAACACCAAACACACCTTCGGCTAAAACAACAGCAAACACACGCTCAGCTAAAACAACACCAAACACACCCTCAGCTAGAACAACACCAAACACACCCTCAGCTAAAACAACACCAAACACACCTTCGGCTGAAACAACACCAAACACACGCTCAGCTAAAACAACACTAAACACACCCTCAGCTGAAACAACACCAAACACAAGCTAAGCTAAAACAACACCAAACACACCCTCAGCTAAAACCCCACAGAACAAACCTTCAGCTAAAACAACACCAAACGCACCCTCAGCTGAAACAACACCAAACACACCCTCAGCTGAAACAACACCAAACACACCTCAGCTAGAACAACACCAAACACACCTTCAGCTAAAACAACACCAAACGCACCCTCAGCTGAAACAACACCAAACACACGCTCAGCTAAATTAAAACCAAACACACCTTCAGCTAGAACAACACCAAACACACGCTCAGCTAAAACAACACCAAACACACCTCAGCTAGAACAACACCAAACACAAGCTAAGCTAAAACAACACCAAACACACCTTCAGCTAAAAACAACAGCAAACACACGCTCAGCTAAAACAACACCAAACACACCTCAGCTAGAACAACACCAAACACACCTTCAGCTAGAACAACACCAAACACACGCTCAGCTAAAACAACACCAAACACACCCTCAGCTGAAACAACACCAAACACACGCTCAGCTAAGACAACACTAAACACACCCTCAGCTAAAACAACACCAAACACACCTTCGGCTGAAACAACACTAAACACACGCTCAGCTAAAACAACACCAAACACACCCTCAGCTGAAACAACACCAAACACACGCTCAGCTAAAACAACACCAAACACACCTTCAGCTAAAACAACACCAAACACACGCTCAGCTAGAACAACACCAAACACAAGCTAAGCTAAAACAACACCAAACACACCTTCGGCTAAAACAACAGCAAACACATGCTCAGCTAAAACAACACCAAACACACCCTCAGCTAGAACAACACCAAACACACCTTCGGCTGAAACAACACCAAACACACGCTCAGCTAAAACAACACTAAACACACCCTCAGCTGAAACAACACCAAACACAAGCTAAGCTAAAACAACACCAAACACACCCTCAGCTAAAACCCCACAGAACAAACCTTCAGCTAAAACAACACCAAACGCACCCTCAGCTGAAACAACACCAAACACACCCTCAGCTGAAACAACACCAAACACACCCTCAGCTAGAACAACACCAAACACACCTTCAGCTAAAACAACACCAAACGCACCCTCAGCTGAAACAACACCAAACACACGCTCAGCTAAATTAAAACCAAACACACCTTCAGCTAGAACAACACCAAACACACGCTCAGCTAAAACAACACCAAACACACCCTCAGCTAGAACAACACCAAACACAAGCTAAGCTAAAACAACACCAAACACACCTTCGGCTAAAACAACAGCAAACACACGCTCAGCTAAAACAACACCAAACACACCCTCAGCTAGAACAACACCAAACACACCTTCAGCTAGAACAACACCAAACACACGCTCAGCTAAAACAACACCAAACGCACCTCAGCTAGAACAACACCAAACACACGCTCAGCTAAAACAACACCAAACACACCTCAGCTGAAACAACACCAAACACACCTCAGCTAAAACAACACCAAACACACCTCAGCTAAAACAACACCAAACACACCTTCGGCTGAAACAACACCAAACACACGCTCAGCTAAAACAACACCAAACACACCCTCAGCTGAAACAACACCAAACACACGCTCAGCTAAAACAACACCAAACACACCTTCAGCTAGAACAACACCAAACACACGCTCAGCTAAAACAACACCAAACACACCCTCAGCTAGAACAACACCAAACACAAGCTAAGCTAAAACAACACCAAACACACCTTCGGCTAAAACAACAGCAAACACACGCTCAGCTAAAACAACACCAAACGCATCCTTAGCTAAAACAACACCAAACACACCTTCATCTAAAACTCTATACACATCTTTAGAACAGTCTGTGTTAAACAGTTTTACCACAAAATGTTTGAAGTAAAACTAACTCAGAGTCACATTATCTCTGATCACTGAGTTGGTTTTAAAGCAGCTCAAAGTCCTCCATTTTGTCTCTACATCAGACGTCTTTGTTTCCTGTTGTTTGTACTTTCTTTGGTTATTGTCAAGTAATAATTAAATTAGTTTAATATAAAATATATTTAAAACTGACAGAAAGAGACCAAAGAGAAAACTCACCACTCGATCGTCGATACAAAGAGTTTTGAAGCTCCTTCCTCAAACTCAGAAGGAAAAAAGGTGCATTTTGTGGAGAAAAAAAAAAGGCATGCAAATTCTGTAAAGTATTGTGCAACACAAATCAGTCTGGCCGTGTGACTTCTGTCAGTTCTCTGTTCCTGTCTCAATCAGTTTTGATTCTGCTTTTGGAAACAGAAAGATAAATACTGTATCTGGCACATGCAGATCTCAAAGTGCCCTTTAGTCAAAGGAAGTAGAGAGCCAAGAGCAAAGAATGAAGAGCGAGTAGTCAGAGAGTACAACAACAGCACGACAAAAGAACAGTTGGAAGTTGAAAAACTGTGGATGAAATAAACGTGTACGTGGTGTCATGTATTTGGAGAAATGATCACATTTGAAGCTACAGTTGTCAGTTGCAGTCTCTGACAAAACTTGAAATATCAATGTTTTTCTCTTACTTACGGTCTTGAGTATTATTTACTGGACCTGACTGACATTATTCAGTAAGTGCATGAATGAAATTCATTTGTTAACCCCGGGGATTAATTGACGTTAAACCAGTGTTTCCTGCAGCACTCTATTAGAGCATCCCTGACAGACAGGGCAGCAGTCACGTTCCTACACTCAATGATACTGTGTCATATTGAGTATTGCATTAGCAGCTGGTCAAACACTGGCTCTTCTGTTGTTAAACCTGTTGAATCATGCTGCAAAAGGGCATTGAAAGTTTTAGGCAGGAAACCTTTTTCATACCACCACTGTCATATTCTTAATAAATATAGTTTACTAAGTCTCTCAAATTTTTAAATATTTAAATCTACCTGCTTAATTTACAAAGTTACTCATGGTTTGGCTTCTCTCCCGTTGAATGAGTTTATCAAACAAATCTCTTGGTGGACCTGGTTCACAGGTTACGCAAGCCTCTGTCAGAGGTGAATGTGAACTCCTGTTCATTATTTTCTCAAAATGTTCTCTTATTTCAGAGCTCAATGTTCTGGAACAGTGTTCCACTCTCAGAAGGGAATGTACAAGTTTAATTACTTTTAAAACACATTTGAAACTGTGGTTAAAAGACACTGAAACATGTGATCATCATATGTGACCTGCATTTTATTAGCAAATTCCGTTTTGCCTATCCATAATTTACACTTAATCAGACTTGGGTACCTATGTAGAGTCAGTGCAGTACAGATGTAATTAGGGGCCAAGCACCGAAGGTGCTGGAGGCACCTATTGTTTTTGTTCCGGTTCTTATTAGGGGCCAAGCACCGAAGGTGCGTAGACCCTATTGAATCCGTTAGATTTCTTCTTCTTATTATTATTCCGCATGGGAGTCTATGGTAGGCCATAGAACCGTATGCTAAAAAGTTGTGAAATTTGGTACACTAAAAGTGGACAGTGTGAGCTGTCATCCTGACAAATCTGAAGTGTCTACCTTAATCCCTCTAGCGCCACCAACTGTCCAAAGTCGGACTTATGTTTATGTTAATAACTTTTGAACCGTAAGGCCTAGAATTAAAAAAACACACCTTCAGCTAGAACAACACCAAACACACCTTCAGCTAGAACAACACCAAACACACGCTCAGCTAGAACAACACCAAACACACGCTCAGCTAAAACAACACCAAACACACCTCAGCTGAAACAACACCAAACACACCCTCAGCTAAAACCCCACAGAACAAACCTTCAGCTAAAACAACACCAAACGCACCCTCAGCTGAAACAACACCAAGCACACCCTCAGCTGAAACAACACCAAACACACCTCAGCTAGAACAACACCAAACACACCTTCAGCTAGAACAACACCAAACACACCTTCAGCTAGAACAACACCAAACACACCTTCAGCTAGAACAACACGAAACACACGCTCAGCTAAAACAACACCAAACACACCCTCAGCTAAAACCCCACAGAACAAACCTTCAGCTAAAACAACACCAAACGCACCCTCAGCTGAAACAACACCAAGCACACCCTCAGCTGAAACAACACCAAACACACCCTCAGCTAGAACAACACCAAACACACCTTCAGCTAGAACAACACCAAACACACCTTCAGCTAGAACAACACCAAACACACCTTCAGCTAGAACAACACCAAACACACGCTCAGCTAAAACAACACCAAACACACCCTCAGCTAGAACAACACCAAACACACGCTCAGCTAAAACAACACCAAACACACCCTCAGCTGAAACAACACCAAACACACCTTCAGCTAGAACAACACCAAACACACCTTCAGCTAGAACAACACCAAACACACCTTCGGCTGAAACAACACCAAACACACGCTCAGCTAAAACAACACCAAACACACCTCAGCTAGAACAACACCAAACACACGCTCAGCTAAAACAACACCAAACACACCCTCAGCTAAAACAACACCAAACACACCTTCAGCTGAAACAACACCAAACACACGCTCAGCTAAAACAACACCAAACACACCCTCAGCTGAAACAACACCAAACACACGCTCAGCTAAAACAACACCAAACACACCTTCAGCTAGAACAACACCAAACACACCCTCAGCTAAAACAACACCAAACACACCTTCGGCTGAAACAACACTAAACACACGCTCAGCTAAAACAACACCAAACACACCCTCAGCTGAAACAACACCAAACACACGCTCAGCTAAAACAACACCAAACACACCTTCAGCTAAAACAACACCAAACACACGCTCAGCTAGAACAACACCAAACACAATCTAAGCTAAAACAACACCAAACACACCTTCGGCTAAAACAACAGCAAACACACGCTCAGCTAAAACAACACCAAACACACCCTCAGCTAGAACAACACCAAACACACCCCAGCTAAAACAACACCAAACACACCTTCGGCTGAAACAACACCAAACACACCCTCAGCTGAAACAACACCAAACACACCTCAGCTAGAACAACACCAAACACACCTTCAGCTAAAACAACACCAAACGCACCCTCAGCTGAAACAACACCAAACACACCTCAGCTAAAACAACACAAACACACCCTCAGCTAGAACAACACCAAACACACGCTCAGCTAAAACAACACCAAACACACCCTCAGCTAGAACAACACCAAACACAAGCTAAGCTAAAACAACACCAAACACACCTTCGGCTAAAACAACAGCAAACACACGCTCAGCTAAAACAACACCAAACACACCCTCAGCTAGAACAACACCAAACACACCTTCAGCTAGAACAACACCAAACACACGCTCAGCTAAAACAACACCAAACGCACCCTCAGCTAGAACAACACCAAACACACGCTCAGCTAAAACAACACCAAACACACCCTCAGCTGAAACAACACCAAACACACGCTCAGCTAAAACAACACCAAACACACCCTCAGCTAAAACAACACCAAACACACCTTCGGCTGAAACAACACCAAACACACGCTCAGCTAAAACAACACCAAACACACCCTCAGCTGAAACAACACCAAACACACGCTCAGCTAAAACAACACCAAACACACCTTCAGCTAGAACAACACCAAACACACGCTCAGCTAAAACAACACCAAACACACCCTCAGCTAGAACAACACCAAACACAAGCTAAGCTAAAACAACACCAAACACACCTTCGGCTAAAACAACAGCAAACACACGCTCAGCTAAAACAACACCAAACGCATCCTTAGCTAAAACAACACCAAACACACCTTCATCTAAAACTCTATACACATCTTTAGAACAGTCTGTGTTAAACAGTTTTACCACAAAATGTTTGAAGTAAAACTAACTCAGAGTCACATTATCTCTGATCACTGAGTTGGTTTTAAAGCAGCTCAAAGTCCTCCATTTTGTCTCTACATCAGACGTCTTTGTTTCCATAACACATACTAAGTTTGGTTAGAAAATATTAAAGCATTGCAGAGATATAGCCTGACTTTTATTTTTGTGCGCACAAAGTCAAATTCATTTGCACGGTATTCGAAAACGACTTGATTAATCATTCTAATTCTAATAACTTTTTGTCAGCATAGTGTGAACATGATGTGGTTCAAGTTTCATGAAATTTGGCGGAACGGCCTAGGAGGAGTTCGCAAAAGTACGTTTTTAGAAAATTCAAAATGGCGGAAAAACTATCATGGCGGAAAATGACGTCATAGGGTGCAATCGAATCGTCATGACCTAAGGAATCAGAGGAAAATAGAATTTTCATTCTAGGCCTTACGGTTCAAAAGTTATTATCATAAACATAAGTCCAACTTTGAACAGTTGGTGGCGCTAGAGATATAGAATTAGACACTTCAAATTTGCTAGGATCAATGATTGGACTGTCCTTAATGAGTGTGCCAACTTTCATCATTTTCCATAAGCGCTTCTATGGCCTGCCATAGACTCCAATGGAAAAGAAGAATAAATATAGCTGCAAGCAGCCATGACGGGGCCAAGCACTAGGCCGGCATTCAATCTCATGCCGACATAGCCGGCAGCGTCAGACCAACGGCAGTGAGCATATAAAGACATTTCAATAAGACTTCAGTCTAAATGGCCGAAAAATCATCAATACGGTCTTTAGCACTTTGATTGAATGGTTTATCACGTCCGATCCAGAGGCAGCGCAGTAACCACACTGATGTGTGAAACAACTAAGGTCCTCAAACTCAGCAGGCAGACTCAAGTCATGGTTGACATAACACGTACTAAGTTTGGTTAGAAAATATTAAAGCATTGCAGAGATATAGCCTGACTTTTATTTTTGTGCGCACTAAGTTGATTTCATTTGCGCAGTATTCGACAACGGTTTGACGAATCAACTTTCTTTTAATAACTTTTTGTCATCATAGTCTGAAGAAGATCTGGTTCAATTTTGGTGAAAATCGGACAAACGGTGTGGGAGGAATTCGAAAAAGTAGGATTTTGGAGAAAAACAACATGGCAAACAGGACGCGTTTGTCCGAATAGGACATATTTGTTATCTGTGCTCTCGGCTTGATCCAGTGAACACATTAAGACCATTTGTTTTACAATAGGTTAACGTAATAAAAAGTTATTAGCATATTTATTGATTTGGGTTATAACTTTTGACCACAAGGTGGCGCTGCCCCAAAACTTTTGAGTACCTTCAGGGCTTGGTCCCAAGACACATACCAAGTTTTGTAATGATGCAGCAATGCGTTCAAAAATATAGCACTTTTTGACAATATTCATAATGGCGACGCTCAAAATGGCCGATATGGGAAAATTTGGTATCGCAGGACTCGGCATGACGCACTGAATCTAAAGAGACCAGTTTTATGATTTTTGGCAAAAGCGTTCAGAAGATATAAGCAAATAATTCACTTTTTCATATCTCCTGACCACTAGGAGGCGCTGCGCCAAAACTCTGCAGGCATCCTCAAATCTTAGTTGCAGTAACATGTACTAAGTTTGGTTAGAATATGTTAAAGCATTGCAGAGATATAGCCTGACTTTCATTTTTATGCGCATTAAGTCAATTTTATTTGCGCGGTATTCAAAAATAGTTTGACGAATCAACTTTCTTTTAATAACTTTTTGTCAGCATAGCCGGAAGATGATCTGGTTCAATTTTCGTGATAATCGGACAAACGGCCTAGGAGGAGTTCGCAAAAGTACATTTTTTAGAAAATTCAAAATGGCGGAAAAACTATCATGGCGGAAAATGACGTCATAGGGTGCAATCGAATCGTCATGACCTAAGGAATCAGAGGAAAATAGAATTTTCATTCTAGGCCTTACGGTTCAAAAGTTATTATCATAAACATAAGTCCAACTTTGGACAGTTGGTGGCGCTAGAGGGATTAAGGTAGACACTTCAGATTTGTCAGGATGACAGCTCACACTGTCCACTTTTAGTGTACCAAATTTCACAACTTTTTAGCATACGGTTCTATGGCCTACCATAGACTCCCATGCGGAATAATAATAAGAAGAAGAAATCTAACGGATTCAATAGGGTCTACGCACCTTCTCGGTGCTTGGCCCCTAATAAGAACCGAACAAAAACAATAGGTGCCTCCAGCACCTTCGGTGCTTGGCCCCTAATTACATCTGTACTGCACTGACTCTACATAGGTACCCAAGTCTGATTAAGTGTAAATTATGGATAGGCAAAACGGAATTTGCTAATAAAATGCAGGTCACATATGATGATCACATGTTTCAGTGTCTTTTAACCACAGTTTCAAATGTGTTTTAAAAGTAATTAAACTTGTACATTCCCTTCTGAGAGTGGAACACTGTTCCAGAACATTGAGCTCTGAAATAAGAGAACATTTTGAGAAAATAATGAACAGGAGTTCACATTCACCTCTGACAGAGGCTTGTAACCTGTGAACCAGGTCCACCAAGAGATTTGTTTGATAAACTCATTCAACGGAGAGAAGCCAAACCATGAGTAACTTTGTAAATTAAGCAGGTAGATTTAAATATTTAAAAATTTGAGAGACTTAGTAAACTATATTTATTAAGAATATGACAGTGGTGGTATGAAAAAGGTTTCCTGCCTAAAACTTTCAATGCCCTTTTGCAGCATGATTCAACAGGTTTAACAACAGAAGAGCCAGTGTTTGACCAGCTGCTAATGCAATACTCAATATGACACAGTATCATTGAGTGTAGGAACGTGACTGCTGCCCTGTCTGTCAGGGATGCTCTAATAGAGTGCTGCAGGAAACACTGGTTTAACGTCAATTAATCCCGGGTTAACAAATGAATTTCATTCATGCACTTACTGAATAATGTCAGTCAGGTCCAGTAAATAATACTCAAGACCGTAAGTAAGAGAAAAACATTGATATTTCAAGTTTTGTCAGAGACTGCAACTGACAACTGTAGCTTCAAATGTGATCATTTCTCCAAATACATGACACCACGTACACGCTTATTTCATCCACAGTTTTTCAACTTCCAACTGTTCTTTTGTCGTGCTGTTGTTGTACTCTCTGACTACTCGCTCTTCATTCTTTGCTCTTGGCTCTCTACTTCCTTTGACTAAAGGGCACTTTGAGATCTGCATGTGCCAGATACAGTATTTATCTTTCTGTTTCCAAAAGCAGAATCAAAACTGATTGAGACAGGAACAGAGAACTGACAGAAGTCACACGGCCAGACTGATTTGTGTTGCACAATACTTTACAGAATTTGCATGCCTTTTTTTTTTCTCCACAAAATGCACCTTTTTTCCTTCTGAGTTTGAGGAAGGAGCTTCAAAAACTCTTTGTATCGACGATCGAGTGGTGAGTTTTCTCTTTGGTCTCTTTCTGTCAGTTTTAAATATATTTTATATTAAACTAATTTAATTATTACTTGACAATAACCAAAGAAAGTACAAACAACAGGAAACAAAGACGTCTGATGTAGAGACAAAATGGAGGACTTTGAGCTGCTTTAAAACCAACTCAGTGATCAGAGATAATGTGACTCTGAGTTAGTTTTACTTCAAACATTTTGTGGTAAAACTGTTTAACACAGACTGTTCTAAAGATGTGTATAGAGTTTTAGATGAAGGTGTGTTTGGTGTTGTTTTAGCTAAGGATGCGTTTGGTGTTGTTTTAGCTGAGCGTGTGTTTGCTGTTGTTTTAGCCGAAGGTGTGTTTGGTGTTGTTTTAGCTTAGCTTGTGTTTGGTGTTGTTCTAGCTGAGGTGTGTTTGGTGTTGTTTTAGCTGAGCGTGTGTTTGGTGTTGTTCTAGCTGAAGGTGTGTTTGGTGTTGTTTTAGCTGAGCGTGTGTTTGGTGTTGTTTCAGCTGAGGGTGTGTTTGGTGTTGTTTTAGCTGAGCGTGTGTTTGGTGTTGTTTCAGCCGAAGGTGTGTTTGGTGTTGTTTTAGCTGAGGTGTGTTTGGTGTTGTTTTAGCTGAGCGTGTGTTTGGTGTTGTTTCAGCTGAGGGTGTGTTTGGTGTTGTTTTAGCTGAGCGTGTGTTTGGTGTTGTTCTAGCTGAGGGTGCGTTTGGTGTTGTTTTAGCTGAGCGTGTGTTTGGTGTTGTTCTAGCTGAAGGTGTGTTTGGTGTTGTTCTAGCTGAGGGTGTGTTTGGTGTTGTTTTAGCTGAGCGTGTGTTTGCTGTTGTTTTAGCCGAAGGTGTGTTTGGTGTTGTTTTAGCTTAGCTTGTGTTTGGTGTTGTTCTAGCTGAGGGTGTGTTTGGTGTTGTTTTAGCTGAGCGTGTGTTTGGTGTTGTTCTAGCTGAAGGTGTGTTTGGTTTTAATTTAGCTGAGCGTGTGTTTGGTGTTGTTTCAGCTGAGGGTGCGTTTGGTGTTGTTTTAGCTGAAGGTGTGTTTGGTGTTGTTCTAGCTGAGGGTGTGTTTGGTGTTGTTTCAGCTGAGGGTGTGTTTGGTGTTGTTTCAGCCGAAGGTGTGTTTGGTGTTGTTTTAGCTGGGGGTGTGTTTGGTGTTGTTCTAGCTGAGGGTGTGTTTGGTGTTGTTTTAGCTGAGCGTGTGTTTGCTGTTGTTTTAGCCGAAGGTGTGTTTGGTGTTGTTTTAGCTTAGATTGTGTTTGGTGTTGTTCTAGCTGAGCGTGTGTTTGGTGTTGTTTTAGCTGAAGGTGTGTTTGGTGTTGTTTTAGCTGAGCGTGTGTTTGGTGTTGTTTCAGCTGAGGTGTGTTTGGTGTTGTTTTAGCTGAGCGTGTGTTTAGTGTTGTTTCAGCCGAAGGTGTGTTTGGTGTTGTTTTAGCTGAGGGTGTGTTTGGTGTTGTTCTAGCTGAAGGTGTGTTTGGTGTTGTTTTAGCTGAGCGTGTGTTTGGTGTTGTTTCAGCTGAGGGTGTGTTTGGTGTTGTTTTAGCTGAGCGTGTGTTTGGTGTTGTTTCAGCTGAAGGTGTGTTTGGTGTTGTTTTAGCTGAGGGTGTGTTTGGTGTTGTTTTAGCTGAGCGTGTGTTTGGTGTTGTTCTAGCTGAGGGTGTGTTTGGTGTTGTTTTAGCTGAGCGTGTGTTTGGTGTTGTTTCAGCCGAAGGTGTGTTTGGTGTTGTTCTAGCTGAAGGTGTGTTTGGTGTTGTTCTAGCTGAAGGTGTGTTTGGTGTTGTTTCAGCTGAGGGTGTGTTTGGTGTTGTTTTAGCTGAGCGTGTGTTTGGTGTTGTTCTAGCTGAGGGTGTGTTTGGTGTTGTTTTAGCTGAGCGTGTGTTTGGTGTTGTTCTAGCTGAAGGTGTGTTTGGTGTTGTTCTAGCTGAAGGTGTGTTTGGTGTTGTTCTAGCTGAAGGTGTGTTTGGTGTTGTTCTAGCTGAGGTGTGTTTGGTGTTGTTTCAGCTGAGGGTGTGCTTGGTGTTGTTTCAGCTGAGGGTGCGTTTGGTGTTGTTTTAGCTGAAGGTTTGTTCTGTGGGGTTTTAGCTGAGGTGTGTTTGGTGTTGTTTTAGCTGAGCGTGTGTTTCGTTGTTCTAGCTGAAGGTGTGTTTGGTGTTGTTCTAGCTGAAGGTGTGTTTGGTGTTGTTCTAGCTGAAGGTGTGTTTGGTGTTGTTCTAGCTGAGGGTGTGTTTGGTGTTGTTTCAGCTGAGGGTGTGCTTGGTGTTGTTTCAGCTGAGGGTGCGTTTGGTGTTGTTTTAGCTGAAGGTTTGTTCTGTGGGGTTTTAGCTGAGGGTGTGTTTGGTGTTGTTTCAGCTGAGGGTGTGTTTGGTGTTGTTTTAGCTGAGCGTGTGTTTGGTGTTGTTCTAGCTGAGCGTGTGTTTGGTGTTGTTCTAGCTGAAGGTGTGTTTGGTGTTGTTCTAGCTGAAGGTGTGTTTTTTTAATTCTAGGCCTTACGGTTCAAAAGTTATTAACATAAACATAAGTCCGACTTTGGACAGTTGGTGGCGCTAGAGGATTAAGGTAGACACTTCAGATTTGTCAGGATGACAGCTCACACTGTCCACTTTTAGTGTACCAAATTTCACAACTTTTTAGCATACGGTTCTATGGCCTACCATAGACTCCCATGCGGAATAATAATAAGAAGAAGAAATCTAACGGATTCAATAGGGTCTACGCACCTTGGTGCTTGGCCCCTAATAAGAACCGAACAAAAACAATAGGTGCCTCCAGCACCTTCGGTGCTTGGCCCCTAATTACATCTGTACTGCACTGACTCTACATAGGTACCCAAGTCTGATTAAGTGTAAATTATGGATAGGCAAAACGGAATTTGCTAATAAAATGCAGGTCACATATGATGATCACATGTTTCAGTGTCTTTTAACCACAGTTTCAAATGTGTTTTAAAAGTAATTAAACTTGTACATTCCCTTCTGAGAGTGGAACACTGTTCCAGAACATTGAGCTCTGAAATAAGAGAACATTTTGAGAAAATAATGAACAGGAGTTCACATTCACCTCTGACAGAGGCTTGCGTAACCTGTGAACCAGGTCCACCAAGAGATTTGTTTGATAAACTCATTCAACGGAGAGAAGCCAAACCATGAGTAACTTTGTAAATTAAGCAGGTAGATTTAAATATTTAAAAATTTGAGAGACTTAGTAAACTATATTTATTAAGAATATGACAGTGGTGGTATGAAAAAGGTTTCCTGCCTAAAACTTTCAATGCCCTTTTGCAGCATGATTCAACAGGTTTAACAACAGAAGAGCCAGTGTTTGACCAGCTGCTAATGCAATACTCAATATGACACAGTATCATTGAGTGTAGGAACGTGACTGCTGCCCTGTCTGTCAGGGATGCTCTAATAGAGTGCTGCAGGAAACACTGGTTTAACGTCAATTAATCCCGGGTTAACAAATGAATTTCATTCATGCACTTACTGAATAATGTCAGTCAGGTCCAGTAAATAATACTCAAGACCGTAAGTAAGAGAAAAACATTGATATTTCAAGTTTTGTCAGAGACTGCAACTGACAACTGTAGCTTCAAATGTGATCATTTCTCCAAATACATGACACCACGTACACGTTTATTTCATCCACAGTTTTTCAACTTCCAACTGTTCTTTTGTCGTGCTGTTGTTGTACTCTCTGACTACTCGCTCTTCATTCTTTGCTCTTGGCTCTCTACTTCCTTTGACTAAAGGGCACTTTGAGATCTGCATGTGCCAGATACAGTATTTATCTTTCTGTTTCCAAAAGCAGAATCAAAACTGATTGAGACAGGAACAGAGAACTGACAGAAGTCACACGGCCAGACTGATTTGTGTTGCACAATACTTTACAGAATTTGCATGCCTTTTTTTTTTCTCCACAAAATGCACCTTTTTTCCTTCTGAGTTTGAGGAAGGAGCTTCAAAAACTCTTTGTATCGACGATCGAGTGGTGAGTTTTCTCTTTGGTCTCTTTCTGTCAGTTTTAAATATATTTTATATTAAACTAATTTAATTATTACTTGACAATAACCAAAGAAAGTACAAACAACAGGAAACAAAGACGTCTGATGTAGAGACAAAATGGAGGACTTTGAGCTGCTTTAAAACCAACTCAGTGATCAGAGATAATGTGACTCTGAGTTAGTTTTACTTCAAACATTTTGTGGTAAAACTGTTTAACACAGACTGTTCTAAAGATGTGTATAGAGTTTTAGATGAAGGTGTGTTTGGTGTTGTTTTAGCTAAGGATGCGTTTGGTGTTGTTTTAGCTGAGCGTGTGTTTGCTGTTGTTTTAGCCGAAGGTGTGTTTGGTGTTGTTTTAGCTTAGCTTGTGTTTGGTGTTGTTCTAGCTGAGGGTGTGTTTGGTGTTGTTTTAGCTGAGCGTGTGTTTGGTGTTGTTCTAGCTGAAGGTGTGTTTGGTGTTGTTTTAGCTGAGCGTGTGTTTGGTGTTGTTTCAGCTGAGGTGTGTTTGGTGTTGTTTTAGCTGAGCGTGTGTTTGGTGTTGTTTCAGCCAAGGTGTGTTTGGTGTTGTTTTAGCTGAGGTGTGTTTGGTGTTGTTTTAGCTGAGCGTGTGTTTGGTGTTGTTTCAGCTGAGGTGTGTTTGGTGTTGTTTTAGCTGAGCGTGTGTTTGGTGTTGTTCTAGCTGAGGGTGCGTTTGGTGTTGTTTTAGCTGAGCGTGTGTTTGGTGTTGTTCTAGCTGAAGGTGTGTTTGGTGTTGTTCTAGCTGAGGGTGTGTTTGGTGTTGTTTTAGCTGAGCGTGTGTTTGCTGTTGTTTTAGCCGAAGGTGTGTTTGGTGTTGTTTTAGCTTAGCTTGTGTTTGGTGTTGTTCTAGCTGAGGGTGTGTTTGGTGTTGTTTTAGCTGAGCGTGTGTTTGGTGTTGTTCTAGCTGAAGGTGTGTTTGGTTTTAATTTAGCTGAGCGTGTGTTTGGTGTTGTTTCAGCTGAGGGTGCGTTTGGTGTTGTTTTAGCTGAAGGTGTGTTTGGTGTTGTTCTAGCTGAGGGTGTGTTTGGTGTTGTTTCAGCTGAGGGTGTGTTTGGTGTTGTTTCAGCTGAGGGTGCGTTTGGTGTTGTTTTAGCTGAAGGTTTGTTCTGTGGGGTTTTAGCTGAGGGTGTGTTTGGTGTTGTTTTAGCTTAGCTTGTGTTTGGTGTTGTTTCAGCTGAGGGTGTGTTTAGTGTTGTTTTAGCTGAGCGTGTGTTTGGTGTTGTTTCAGCCAAGGTGTGTTTGGTGTTGTTCTAGCTGAGGGTGTGTTTGGTGTTGTTTTAGCTGAGCATGTGTTTGCTGTTGTTTAGCGAAGGTGTGTTTGGTGTTGTTTTAGCTTAGCTTGTGTTTGGTGTTGTTCTAGCTGAGCGTGTGTTTGGTGTTGTTTTAGCTGAAGGTGTGTTTGGTGTTGTTTTAGCTGAGCGTGTGTTTGGTGTTGTTTCAGCTGAGGGTGTGTTTGGTGTTGTTTTAGCTGAGCGTGTGTTTAGTGTTGTTTCAGCCAGGTGTGTTTGGTGTTGTTTTAGCTGAGGTGTGTTTAGTGTTGTCTTAGCTGAGCGTGTGTTTGGTGTTGTTTCAGCTGAGGGTGTGTTTGGTGTTGTTTTAGCTGAGCGTGTGTTTGGTGTTGTTCTAGCTGAAGGTGTGTTTGGTGTTGTTCTAGCTGAGGTGTGTTTGGTGTTGTTTTAGCTGAGCGTGTGTTTGGCTGTTGTTTTAGCGAAGGTGTGTTTGGTGTTGTTTTAGCTTAGCTTGTGTTTGGTGTTGTTCTAGCTGAGGTGTGTTTGGTGTTGTTTTAGCTGAGCGTGTGTTTGGTGTTGTTCTAGCTGAAGGTGTGTTTGGTTTTAATTTAGCTGAGCGTGTGTTTGGTGTTGTTTCAGCTGAGGTGCGTTTGGTGTTGTTTTAGCTGAAGGTGTGTTTGGTGTTGTTCTAGCTGAGGTGTGTTTGGTGTTGTTTCAGCTGAGGGTGTGTTTGGTGTTGTTTCAGCTGAGGTGCGTTTGGTGTTGTTTTAGCTGAAGGTTTGTTCTGTGGGGTTTTAGCTGAGGGTGTGTTTGGTGTTGTTTTAGCTTAGCTTGTGTTTGGTGTTGTTTCAGCTGAGGTGTGTTTAGTGTTGTTTTAGCTGAGCGTGTGTTTGGTGTTGTTTCAGCCGAAGGTGTGTTTGGTGTTGTTTTAGCTGAGGTGTGTTTGGTGTTGTTCTAGCTGAGGGTGTGTTTGGTGTTGTTTTAGCTGAGCGTGTGTTTGCTGTTGTTTTAGCGAAGGTGTGTTTGGTGTTGTTTTAGCTTAGATTGTGTTTGGTGTTGTTCTAGCTGAGCGTGTGTTTGGTGTTGTTTTAGCTGAAGGTGTGTTTGGTGTTGTTTTAGCTGAGCGTGTGTTTGGTGTTGTTTCAGCTGAGGTGTGTTTGGTGTTGTTTTAGCTGAGCGTGTGTTTAGTGTTGTTTCAGCCGAAGGTGTGTTTGGTGTTGTTTTAGCTGAGGGTGTGTTTGGTGTTGTTCTAGCTGAAGGTGTGTTTGGTGTTGTTTTAGCTGAGCGTGTGTTTGGTGTTGTTTCAGCTGAGGGTGTGTTTGGTGTTGTTTTAGCTGAGCGTGTGTTTGGTGTTGTTTCAGCTGAAGGTGTGTTTGGTGTTGTTTTAGCTGAGGGTGTGTTTGGTGTTGTTTTAGCTGAGCGTGTGTTTGGTGTTGTTCTAGCTGAGGGTGTGTTTGGTGTTGTTTTAGCTGAGCGTGTGTTTGGTGTTGTTTCAGCCGAAGGTGTGTTTGGTGTTGTTCTAGCTGAAGGTGTGTTTGGTGTTGTTCTAGCTGAAGGTGTGTTTGGTGTTGTTTCAGCTGAGGGTGTGTTTGGTGTTGTTTTAGCTGAGCGTGTGTTTGGTGTTGTTCTAGCTGAGGGTGTGTTTGGTGTTGTTTTAGCTGAGCGTGTGTTTGGTGTTGTTCTAGCTGAAGGTGTGTTTGGTGTTGTTCTAGCTGAAGGTGTGTTTGGTGTTGTTCTAGCTGAAGGTGTGTTTGGTGTTGTTCTAGCTGAGGGTGTGTTTGGTGTTGTTTCAGCTGAGGGTGTGCTTGGTGTTGTTTCAGCTGAGGGTGCGTTTGGTGTTGTTTTAGCTGAAGGTTTGTTCTGTGGGGTTTTAGCTGAGGGTGTGTTTGGTGTTGTTTTAGCTGAGCGTGTGTTTCGTGTTGTTCTAGCTGAAGGTGTGTTTGGTGTTGTTCTAGCTGAAGGTGTGTTTGGTGTTGTTCTAGCTGAAGGTGTGTTTGGTGTTGTTCTAGCTGAGGGTGTGTTTGGTGTTGTTTCAGCTGAGGGTGTGCTTGGTGTTGTTTCAGCTGAGGGTGCGTTTGGTGTTGTTTTAGCTGAAGGTTTGTTCTGTGGGGTTTTAGCTGAGGGTGTGTTTGGTGTTGTTTCAGCTGAGGGTGTGTTTGGTGTTGTTTTAGCTGAGCGTGTGTTTGGTGTTGTTCTAGCTGAGCGTGTGTTTGGTGTTGTTCTAGCTGAAGGTGTGTTTGGTGTTGTTCTAGCTGAAGGTGTGTTTGGTGTTGTTCTAGCTGAAGGTGTGTTTGGTGTTGTTCTAGCTGAAGGTGTGTTTGGTGTTGTTCTAGCTGAAGGTGTGTTTGGTGTTGTTCTAGCTGAGGTGTGTTTGGTGTTGTTTCAGCTGAGGTGTGTTTGGTGTTGTTTTAGCTGAAGGTTTGTTCTGTGGGGTTTTAGCTGAGGTGTGTTTGGTGTTGTTTCAGCTGAGGTGTGTTTGGTGTTGTTTTAGCTTAGCGTGTGTTTGGTGTTGTTCTAGCTGAGGGTGTGTTTGGTGTTGTTTCAGCTGAGGGTGTGTTTGGTGTTGTTTCAGCTGAGGTGCGTTTGGTGTTGTTTTAGCTGAAGGTTTGTTCTGTGGGGTTTTAGCTGAGGTGTGTTTGGTGTTGTTTCAGCTGAGGGTGTGTTTGGTGTTGTTTTAGCTGAGCGTGTGTTTGGTGTTGTTTTAGCTGAGCGTGTGTTTGGTGTTGTTCTAGCTGAAGGTGTGTTTGGTGTTGTTCTAGCTGAGGGTGTGTTTGGTGTTGTTTCAGCTGAGGGTGTGTTTGGTGTTGTTTTAGCTGAGGGTGTGTTTGGTGTTATTTTAGCTGAGGGTGTGTTCGGTGTTGTTTCCTGGTCCTTTCAGTGAGTGCAGAAGAGGCTGAAGCTGCTCACTGTGGGCGGTGAGTCAGAGCTGCACTTCGGCTGTAGTGACTGCTCTCTGTCTGTAGGGGGCAGTGTAGTATTTCTGAGAGGGTCCTCACAGCAGAACCAAATGTCTACAAAAGGTGACAAACATCGGTACAGTTACAGTTATTCATTTAGCAGACGATTTTATCCAAAGCGACTTACATTGTTCTACAGTAATTACCAGTGTTACAGCCACTGGAGGCAAGGTGGGTTAAATGTCTTGCCCAAGGACACAACGACAGTATGAACTGTGGGGAGAGTGGGAATCGAACCAACTACCTTCGGGTTGAAAGACGACTGCTCTACCCACTGAGCTACTGCTGCCCTGGCCCATATTGGTAAAACAAAGGATTAATCAGTGTTACCACTGGTTCATGGAAATGAATCGGACCCATCCCTAACACACAATAATAATCTTCCAGTCACCTTTACTTTGTACCACATTGTCACTACAGCTGTTCTGTTGTTAATGAACACACACAACCATGCTGCTGCTACCAAACTTTTACACTCTCTGTGTGTGACTTCACAGATATGAGCTGTAGATATATGCATCATGTGTATGTCCTGCTCTTAGAGAATTAGCAATAACCATTAAGCACAAATACAGCACAATAGGAGCTGAGTTTACTGCACAACGTCAGAGGCAGGACAGGAGTGTGGGCACAGTTCAAGATTCTGACACAACAGTTCACATGCTCCTGTTGAGAGACATTATCTGGAGGAGCATTGTACCATTTTTATGCAATTTCATAAAAGCTTGGTCCCCCCTGCCCTCCTGGGTCCCAAAACCTTTTTTTTTATCACAGCCTCCAGTCCCGACTGTTTCTAGATTGTATTTGAACAAAAACATGTGCCCACACTGAACATGTACAGTAGGCTACAGATACATGTGTCAGTGTTTTTACACACAACCAGAATTTTACTTTGACCCAAAATGTGCAGCTGAAGCTAGAGCTCATTTTCCCAAATTACACCGATAAAACCTGTAGTCAGTTGTATAAGACAACTGGGTCTAAAAACATACAATGTTTTGTTATTAATCAAATTAGTATAATCTTTATTTGTTCAGGCCCGCTAAACGTAAAATATAAATAAAAAAATAAAATAAAACTCGGGTCTGAGAGGAGTTCGGTGAAGCCATGGTAAAGGACTATCGGTCGGCCTCGAAGAAATTCTGGAAAATCGTCCGGCGCCTCAGGAGATCCTGCCTCAAGTGGAGGAGTTCAAGTATCTCGGGGTCTTGTTCACGAGTGAGGGAAGGAGGAGCGTGAGATCGACAGGACGGATCGGTGCAGCTTCTGCAGTAATGCGGTCGATGTACCGGTCTGTCGTGGTGAAGAAGGAGCTGAGCTGTAAGGCAAAGCTCTCGATTTACCGGTCGATCTACGTTCCTACTCTCACCTATGGTCATGAGCTTTGGGTCATGACCGAAAGAACAAGATCCCGGATACGGGCGGCCGAAATGAGCTGCAAAGTGGCGGGGCGCTCCTTTAGAGATATGGTGAGAAGCTCGGTCACTCGGGAGCAGCTCAAAGTAGAGCCGGTGCTCCTTCACATCGAGAGGAGCCAGCTGAGGTGGCTCGGGCATCTGTTTCGGATGCCTCCCGGACGCCTTCCTAGGAACGTGTTTCGGGCATGTCCCACCGGGAGGAGACCTCGGGGAAGACCTAGGACACGCTGGAGGGACTATGTCTCTCGGCTGGCCTGGGACCGCCTCGGTATTCCCCCGGAAGAGCTGGAGGAAGTGTCTGGGGAGAGGAAAGTCTGGGCTTCTCTGCTCAGACCCGGCCTCGGATAAGCGGTAGAAGATGGATAGATGAATGGATGGATGGATATTTTCTTCGAGTTAAGCCTGATCTCAGTTGAATCGTCATTGATCCTGTTTTTAATCTGAAGCTCAGTTCACAGATTTAGTCCTGGTTTATTCCTAGTTTAGTTTCTTTAAATCTAGATGTAGTCCCTGATTTAGTTCTAGTGCAGAGGTTTGTCTGTAACTGCAGTGACTGGTCTGTGGCTGTAGGGGGCAGTGTAGGACAGAGCTGCTGTTTGTGATGGAAAGAATTAATGAGTGTTGTTTACAGTTTGTTCACTTTGTGTCATTTTGTAGGGCTCTGGACTGAGCATGGATCAGAGTGCACACAGAGAGGACGGAGCCCCTCCCTCTAAAACCACTGACCCCCCCAAAGCTCAGAGGTGAGATGAGAATCTCTAACGGTCTAGCACTGTTCTCCAGGTCAGAGGTCAGCACTAAAACCACTGCACCATCTTTATCCACAGACCTGCTCCTGGGCCCAGCTGTGTCTCCTTTAAAAGTGATCAGTCCATGGATCAACTGATTGATTTTAAAACAGAACATAGTCCACAGTAAGTCATTGTCTGAACTTAAGAACAACTTTTCCACTATAACTGATCAAAGCGCATTCCTGTGTTACTCCGAGAACCAGTTTCTCCCGGCTCTTTTGTTACGAGTGTTGGAACTAATATTACTTCAATAAAAACTATAAAACCAATGTAAAGTTTGTCCATTTAATTCCACTCAGAGAAAGGTACAAGCCAGCGCTGGGTCACAACACGTAGTTAACAGGAGGTCAGCCCACGTGTTGTGCTGCTGGTCAACTCAATGCTCAAAAGGTCCTAACCTTTGGCCAATCCTCTCACAGGAGGAGACACTTCCTACTTTGAATCAGTAGTTTTCCACTATGTGTCTCAGCCAGGGGTGACCAACTGGTTCTGACTGGTTTAAACAAATGAGGTATGTAGTGTCCTAATCTAGGGTGCAGTGTATCATGCAGAGAGTGCAAATAACATACAAAACAGTTATAAAAAGTGTTTCTTATTTCAAAATCCTAACACTTGGATGTCCATCAAAATGGCGAGGAACATTTGTCTATCTGAACTTCTACAGTTCAGATAGACAAATTCTATCTGGGAGAGTTATGGCTTGTCTAATGGTGCGTCTCGTGGTCTGAAGCACAGAAAGTAAATTACCCATCCTTGAACACCTTTATGATTCTTTTATGGCTTTAACGGCCTGTAAATACAAAATATCAATCAGGACTGTTGACGATCTGGGTCTTAACAAACACTGACCATCATTAGAAGTAAGTTTCCATTAGTGTGATTTACAAAAGCAGGATAAAGTTACCTAAAAGCACAACAATCGACACATGACCGAGCTGCTGCTGGACATAATTCAGTAAAACAGCTCCATTATATAGCTCTTTGAAACCAGACTGGGTGTAAAAAAGGTGTGGGACAAGACACTTTTAATGGCTTTGATTTTATTCTTTGTTGATGAATATTTGCAATTTACTTTTTTTAATTTATGAACCAGGTTCCATCCCAAACCAGAGTCTTCTGAACCTGGTCCCAGGTGTGAGTCCTTCAGGAGCGACGGTCTACGAGTCCAACAAACTTACAATCAGCGACAAAAGTTTGTTGTGAATCAAAGAAGATTCAGGTAAATCAAAAACATAATGAAATAACTAATGTTCAAGTAGAATATGTTCAACAGAAAATATAATAGAATAGAAAAAAGTTTGGTAACACTTTATTTTACAAACACTTCATTAAGTGCTATGTAATACACTGTGTAATAAAGTGTAATATGTAACTACACAGTACTTACATATTGTAGGTAGGGTTAGGGTATGTATTTATGTTCCATGTTATTATAGTTTATTACACAGTGTATTACATTGTAATTATCTGAGGCAGATACATGTATCACGGGTTGTGTCAAATGTCTCACCAAAAAGTCTTAGATAAGATAAGAGAACATAAAATATATATATAAAAAAAAAACATGTTGAAGAGATATTTTATAATGGTGGCATTACACACACAGCACAGAGACGGAGAATGGCAAAAACACATTTTTATATTTGGTGTGTAGTAATAATTTTTTTACACTTTTTGTTTAAGAAAGAGTCCATTGAAGGAATAAGTAATTAGTAATAAGTTTTATTATTGTATTGCTAGTATATTTTCTGAACACTCGCCTAAAAACTATTTTTCATTTGTCCTTTGTTTCTGAACATATGATAATAGAGTATTTTAGTTTTCTTAAACTTTGCACAAAATCTGTACTGGATTAATTAAGAATACAAAAATGAAAAAAAAATTTAGATTGATTCAGATTGATTCAGATTGACAGTTTAGTGACACCACTACAAAGGATCTGTCGACACAGAGTAAACCGCTTTAGTTTGTGCAAAAAAAACTGTTGCAGCTGTGATTCTTTAACTATAAGACTGGTGTGAGAACGCAAGAACAGTCTCAAAAACCATAAATAAAACCTAATTGCTTTTAATTAATTGTATCTGAAGCCTTTTATTTTATGAACCAGGATCCACACACCTGTGTCCTTCAGGAGGGACAGGTCTTTGGGAAAACCAGGAAATAGATGTAAGAGTCCATCACTAGCAGAATGATATGCGCACCACCTGTGCTACTGCTTACAAACTGATACAATTGTCTTATACAGAGACAACTCTGTTTTCTGAGAAAACCAGTAAAATGCTGATTCATGTTAGACGGCTCACTCTCTGAGAGCCAGTGTTTCATTTCTCTTATCTGCTGTGATTTCAGTATAAATACTAAGCCTGTCTACTTATCATGAGGACTGTTCATGTAACTCTGTACACAGACACAGACTTGTATGTCCATTCCTCCTTTTGCAAAAGATGACTCTGAACTCTTTTTCCTTTTTCCTTAAATAAATCACCAAAAGGCATCTGTTGTTATTTCTCAAATTTATTCCACAATAATATATTTATTTTTTCAACGAAAACTGCAAGAGATATGTTTACTAAAACCCTTTCTTCAATGAGACCTGACACTGAATATCAAGAGTACATAGTTCAGGGCTGAGATTTATGTTTCTGAAAATTAAAAAGAGAAATAATCTTTGTTGTGTCCTCATCCACAGAGTGAAGCAGCAGAGGTCAGAGGTCATCAGTGATCAAAATCAGACACAGCTGGACTCCATATTTATGGTCTGTAATTCACTAAAGTTTGGAAATGTATAAATGAATGAGAAATTGTTTTACACAGATATGAACAATGACTGCATTTGTGTTGTTTATAATGTATCTGCTCAGCTTCTGGAGGAGAACATCTGCACTTTTGTCAAGAAGGAGCTAAGGAAGCTCCACAAAGATATGAGCACAGATTACCCAGAATGCTTAGAGCATCTGAAGGATGAGGATGAAGAGCAGAGGAGCAGCAGTGAGGCTTTTCTGAAGATCACACTGAACTTCCTGAAGAGGATGAAGCAGAAGGAGCTGGCTGAGCGTCTGTGGAGCAGTAGGACCATTTAACACATTTAACAAGAGGCTCACAGTCATTTTATATTTTCTGAGACTCATGGCTTTATCTGTTGTCTTCATTCAGGAAGGGTTTCTGGAGTTTGTCAAAGTAAACTGAAGACTAACCTGCAGCAGAAGTTTCAGTGTGTGTTTGAGGGCATCACTAAAGCAGGAAACCCCACCCTTCTGAACCAGATCTACACAGAGCTCTACATCACAGAGGGAGGGGCTTCAGAGGTCAACCAGGAACATGAGGTCAGACAGATCGAAACAGCCTCCAGGAAACCAGTCAGACCAGAGACAGCCATCACATGTGAAGACATTTTTAAAGGCCCAGCTGACACAGATGGAATCAGAACAGTGCTGACAAAGGGAGTGGCTGGCATCGGGAAAACAGTGCTCACTCAGAAGTTCAGTCTGGACTGGGCTGAAGGCAAAGCCAACCAGGACATACAGCTGCTGTTCCCGTTCACTTTCAGAGCACTCAATGTGCTGAAAGAGAGACAGTTCAGTTTGGTGCAACTGGTTCAACACTTCTTTAGTGAAACCAAAGAAGAAGGACTCTGCAGCTTTGAAGACTTCCAGGTGGTCTTCATCTTTGACGGTCTGGACGAGTGCAGACTTCCTCTGGACTTCACCAAAACCAAGAGCCTGACTGACGCCACAGAGTCCAGCTCAGTGGATGTGCTGCTGGTAAACCTCATCAGAGGAACCCTGCTTCCCTCCGCTCGCCTCTGGATAACCACACGACCCGCAGCGGCCAATCAGATCCCAGCTGAGTGTGTCGCCATGGTGACCGAGGTCCGAGGGTTCACCGACCCACAGAAGGAGCAGTACTTCAGGAAGAGGATCAGAGACGAGGCTGACACAATCCTCTCCCACATCAGGACGTCCCGAAGCCTCCACATCATGTGCCACATACCAGTCTTCTGTTGGATCACTGCCACAGTCCTGGAGCAGGTGTTGAAAACAAAAGAGAGAGGAGAGCTGCCCAAGACCCTGACTCAGATGTACATCCACTTCCTGGTGGTTCAGGCCAAAGTCAAGAACGTCAAGTATAAAGAAGGTTCTGAGACAGACCCACACTGGAGTCCAGAAACCAGGAAGATGGTGGAGTCTCTGGGAAAACTTGCCTTTGAGCAGCTGCAGAAAGGAAACCTGATCTTCTATGAGTCAGACCTGAGCGAGTGTGGCCTCGACACCACAGCAGCCTCAGTGTACTCTGGAGTGTTCACACAGGTCTTTAGAGAGGAGCCAGGTCTGCACCAGGACAAGGTCTACTGCTTTGTCCATCTGAGTGTCCAAGAGTTTCTAGCTGCTCTTCACGTCCATCAGACCTTCATCAACACTGGGCTCAACCTGCTCTCAGACAAACCTAAGTGGGTTACACTGCTCAGAGTAAAACCTAAAATAAAATTTCTTCACCAAACAGCTGTGGACCAGGCCTTACAAAGTCCAAATGGACATCTGGATTTGTTCCTCCGATTCCTCTTGGGTCTTTCACTGCCGACCAATCAGAGCCTTCTACAGGGTCTGCTGACACAGACAGAAAGTAGCTCCAAGACCAATCAGGAAACAGCTGATTACCTTAAAAAGAAGATGAGTGAGGATGTGTCTGCAGCTGCAGAGAGAAGCATTAACCTGTTCTACTGTCTGAATGAACTGAATGACCATTCTCTGGTGGAGCAGATCCAACAGTACCTGAGTTCAAAACGTCTGTCTGAAGATGGACTGTCTCCAGCTCAGTGGTCAGCTCTGGCCTTCATCTTACTGTCATCAGAAAAAGCTCTGGATGTGTTTGAGCTGAAGAAATACTCTGCTTCAGAGGAGGCTCTCCTGAGGCTTGTGCCAGTGGTCAAAGCCTCCAACAAAGCTCTGTGAGTAATCACCATCTTACTAATATACATTTACTTTACTTTTTACACTACAATTCACAAAAAAACATTTTTTCTAGATTGAGCAGCTGTAACCTGTCAATGAGAAGCTGTGAAGCTCTATCCTCAGTCCTCAGCTCCCAGTCCTCTAGTCTGAGAGAACTGGATCTCAGTAACAATGACTTGAAGGACTCAGGGCTGAAGATGTTGTCTGTTGGACTGAAGAGTCCTGACTGTAAACTGGAACAACTCAGGTCAGGAGTCTAAAACTTTTACTTTTTAGTCTCTTTTAATTAACTGAACATACATTAAACACAATGTAATGAACTAAATGTGCTGGAGTTTGACCTGTTAATGTAAACCCCTATTACTGATGTGTTTGCAGACTCTCAGGTTGTCTGATCTCAAAGGAAGGCTGTGCTTCTCTGGCCTTAGCTCTGAGGTCCAACCCCTCCCATCTGAGAGAGCTGGATCTGAGCTACAACCATCCAGGAGACACAGGAGTAAAGCTCCTGTCTGCTCTACAGGAGGACCCCCTCTGCAGACTGGACACTCTCAGGTATGAACCATATGTTGGTGTAGGAAAGAAATATGAACTGCCAGGCTGTTTGTGTTTCCATTAAAATTAATGGATGCAAGATGGCGCACAGTTGGGTAGGCTCTATGCTGTCCTTTCTAGAAATCCAAAGCCTCATTATGTAATGAGGAGAAACAACAGCTGAAATGCAATTTTGGAAACACTTGTGTAATGTCATGCCCCAAAACAAATTTGAATAGCAGGAAAGGAGACCACATGCGCTTTACAGTATATCTCTTTCTCCTAGTCCTGTTAGCGGGAGACATCCAACCAAGGCCCAAACGCCGACTCTGATACAAACATCTGCCGACTCTGATACAGACATCCACCAGCACCACCAGGTCCTGTAGATTCATCCTCTACAACATTAGAAAAATTAGACCTTTCCTATCAGAGCACTCTACGCAAATCCTAGTCCAGGCTCTTGTCTTGTCCAAACTGGATTATTGCAATGCTCTTCTGGCTGGACTCCCTGCTGCACAAACAAACCTCTGCAGATGATCCAGAATACAGCGGCAAGAGTGGTCTATATTGAACCGAAGAGAGCGCACGTAACTCCTCTCTTCATTAGGTTACACTGGCTCCCTGTTGACACCCGCATCAAGTTCAAAGCTATGATCTTGTCCTACAAGACCACCACTGGTTTTGCACTCTCATATCTTCACTCACTAATACAGACCTAAAATGAACAACGTCTGGTGGTACCATCCCAAAAAGGAAAAAAAAAAACTCTCTCCTGCCTTTTCTGAATCCGTTCCACTGTCCTGTCTGATAATGAACCTTCAGCACGATTGTATGCATCAACTCATGAACACACCACCAGTTTAATGCCCTAGAGTCTGTATTGTAACAACAACCCGAGTAGACTATCTCCATCTCTACTGAAGTTTTTCATACAGTTTTACATATTTACGACCACTTTTCAGGGAGGCTGAGCACACAGTTATAAGAATTTTCTATGTCCTTATATTTATCCAGAGAGACACAGAGAAAGATTATAATTTAACAAGCAATGGCCAGGTTTAAATCCTTGCAAGGGAAGCAAAGCAGACACACTAACAATGATACAGCGGAAGGTTTGCGAGGTAAACAAAACATAAAACTTTCTAAACACAGTGAAGGCTTTGGTGAGAGGCGTTCACAAAGGTCCAAGTGCAGAAGTCCCGTGTCAAGCCATGTTTCAGTCTAGTTATGTCTACTTTATGCTTGGCTTAACACGAAGGACATGACATGAATTTGACATGACCTGAAGAGAACTATAAGCCCCCAGTAACTCTAAACATTAAAATTAAAATTATTATAACATTTCCCCCTCTTTATGTTGATAATATTTCCATAAACAATCTACTAGCTTGAGGGTGAGTTGTTTACTTGTGACAAAAGCGAAAAACCCAGCAGGGCATCTGACCTAGCCTAAGTACACTTGACTAATTGACCTAACGCTGGGAAAAAAGTCTTTGTCCACCCCTTGCCCCAAGGCGGCATCAACACACAAACATCAAGCATCAACTTTATGTAATCACTTCAACTGAAAAAACACATTTAAAATCAAAGACAAAATGATCATACAGGGATATGTTCACAATCAAATAAGACTCCACAGAGTCATGCACTGATTCTTCAAAATCAAATTCATAAAAGTCCATAAATCAAAGCACAGTGAAGAAAAATATACCAGAGTTTAAGCTGGTCACCCCATTGGACTCAAGATCTCCGGCCTGTCCCTGCCTGTCCATTACTGTCCCTGTAACGAAAAGAAAAACACATGGAGTGATACAAATGCACATTCTTAATGATTAAAATCAATCCTCTTAAGCATCATAACTTCAATGAACCATAAGGCCCTTAGGACTGTAGTATGATCCGTCCTGGAGCTGTTGTCCCGTTGGTGTTCATGCAAACGTTAACGTCCCTCAGATATCAAAGTGTTCATCTGAGGTCAAAGCCTCGACCACAGTCGTTGGGCAGGTGCATGTCCAGGAATGTTGACCCAGCAATGGCCACATCCATCAATCTCACCAACAAGCTTCGGATACATGGAAATAAATACAAACAAAAGTTATAAGACATGGAAGTGCCACACAAGTACATCTCAATACAGATTTAAAATCCTAGTCAATTTTTCAAATATTTTGTAACAATTTTTTTTTAACCAGGTCAAAATTAATTACTCTATTCCAGAATACTCTGCCAATTCTTCTGCGAGTGTGAAGCTCTTTCTTAAAGGCTTTAGTTGTGCTGTTAACTAGACCTGTGTTACTTTGGATGAAATCCTGTTGTAGATCCCACCTTTTCAGCTCAAAGCAGCTCAGTGCTATTTGTTCTGTCCAGTCCTTGGACCAGTTTTCACTCATTTCCAGTTTTAATTCACAGTTACAGAATTTTACATCAATTTATAAACCTTTGTTGGTTATAAATCTAATTAATTTAATCCACATTTGCATAAATTGTCTCAAAAGTAAAATTCTAATTTCAATGCTAATTGAATTTTAGCCTTATATTTATTAAGGACACCTTGAAGGACCCCCCTCTTGTCGATGTAAATGGGGCTCTCGAATAAACCTGAAGGAACTGCTGTTTGGTTCCTAAGGTGTGAGTTTTTACTCACGTCACATTGTATGTGAACAAATAAACCGAGGATCCTTTAAGGACGCATGTTTCCGGTCATGAGGCAATGCTGGTCTAATGGTCTTACTTTCACAAAACCTCCAGACTTCTGCTTTGCACTGCACCTGTCCCTGATCTCTCAGTTTGTCAACTTCAGAGAGGTGTTACAGGACGTCCTGTCACTGGCCCTGCTCACAGGTGTACTCCCAGGTGTAAACCAAGATGACTATATGTTCAAAGAACTATGTTAATATTAGTAATACTTCGACTGATCGGCCACCGATCATGATTGGCCAATATTGACTAAAAATAGCTTGATTGGCAAACCCCAAAAGCGGCAATCAAAAAAGTTGATCGTGTGACAAAAATAGTGCGACTTTTTCACCCGTACATGCAGTGTTGCCAACTTAGCGCTTTTTCGCTATATTTTGTGAGTATTCAGACCCCTCTAGCGACACATTTTCAGAAAAGCGACTAGCAACAAATCTAGCGACTTTTTCTGGAGTTATTGGAGACTTTTGGAGACTCTCTGAAGTAAAAGCACACATCATTCTTACTCTCGTCAATGAACAGCGGGTGCTGCCGCGGGCCCCACCCTCATTCCAATGCACTCACAGGCGGCCCAGTCGTTGTGCAGCAGCCCCTCCCAGCTGCAGTCAGAGCAGGAGTTGTTCACCCTTCCACGTCCAGACTGAAAATGAATGTGTGGCAACTTTGCAAGCCGCCGCTGGTAACACAGACGTGACTCAATAAAGAATTTATTTTGACCTTTTTGCTTTCCTTTCTTCTCGTGTGCTTATTACTTAATTGAGATGAGAAATGAGAAGAGCTTTATTGGGACATTCGGTTATATCAGAGTAAGATACAGTAGAAGAGACTTTATCAAGAAAGCACACTGCATGATTATAGATAAAACATTCCCATTTTGTGATCGGCAATCGGCAGATCATGATTTTGGTAATCAGTAATCAGTGATCGGCCCCAAAAATGCTGATCGGAGCATCTCTATTAGCTCTTACTGGTGGCTATATTCTTTGTCAAAACTTCTTTTCTGAACTGGTACTTGTTGTGGTTGGCTTCCATCCAAATAAAGAACAAACAGACAAATCAGAACGTTATCTGACATTATTAGACCTATAGAAAGTGCCTTCAGGCTTTTGTCAAACGAAACCATAAAAGCTCTTAAAACTTAAACCATAAAAATGAAACAACAGATAAACCCCGTTTCCACAGATATGGTCTGCTGGAAATCTACTTTAATCTGAAAGGTTTGGCTCAATCAGATTGTAGTGATTATCTTATTAATGAATAATTAATATGAATATTAATTGTGCAAATTAATAAATTAATATTTTGGTATCAAAATATTTCCTCAAAAAGGGGGCACCACTCTAGTTTTGAACAGATCCAGATGTAACCATTGTGACTGTCGTTTAAAAGGAAAGACTGTTCATAAAATCAACAAAGCTCGGTGTAAATTTTTCTGTATTTACTTTTATAATAAACAATTTCTTTAGGGTTTTGTTCAGTATAGATTTGTTCCACACTGTCTCTATAAAACTCAGTTTTAACACCAGGTGTTCAATAAATGCACTAAACCATTTTGTTTTTGCATTTTTTCTATATTAATTTTAACCGCAGCATATTTAAAACGTTTATCCATTTCTCATTTCACGTTTCCACAAATTTTACCTCAGACTCTACAAAAAGAGTTCCCTTCACTCAATGTTAAACAGGAACTTAACCCATTAAGTGTAAAATCAAATCAACGTCTCTCTATATTTATTCAGATTCTCCATTATTGTACTCAGTTATAGTCAGTAATGTTACTTTTTTTCAATCCTGTTCAAAAGGACAGACTATTGTGTTAGTCTCTAGTTCTCACAATCAGCAATAATCCAAACGTTCCAACATTTAAATCAGATTCATCAAAAAAATAAAAAATAAAAAATCTAAACTTTTAAAAATTACTTCAAGCAGTGATTTATAACCCGGCAAGCAACTTGGCATATGCTCTTAAACTTTAACCATTTTTAAAGTTTAACACTTTAACTTAAATTTTTCAAATAAACCACCTCCAATCCTCCAAGATTGTTTTAACATATAGATAGTTTTTAATTCCCAGATCACAAATTTACTTTGCAGTTTAACTTTATTGTAAAGATGACACCTCCTCCTTGAACCGCCACCTTATCGTGGTGGAGGGGTTTGAGTGCCCGGATGATCCTAGGAGCTATGTTGTCGGAGGCTTTATGCCCCTGGTAGGGTCTCCCAAGGCAAACAGGTCCTAGGTGACGGGCCAGACCAAGAGCGGTTCAAAACCCTTTACGGACGTTTTAAAAACAAGGACCGTTACGTTGCCCGGTATGGCGCAACCGGGGCCCCACCCTGGAGCCAGGCCCGGGGTTGGGGCTCAAATGCGAGCGCCTGGTGGCCGGGTCTTCCCACGGGCCCGGCCGGGCTCAGCCCGAAGAGCGGCGTGGGACCGACCTCCCGTGGGCCCACCACCTGCAGGAGGAACCGTAAGGGGCCGGTGCAATGTGGATTGGGTGGCAGTCGGCGGAGCCTCGGTGACCCAATCCCGGACAAAGAATCTAGCTCTAGGGACATGGAATGTCACCTCGCTGGCGGGTAAGGAGCCTGAGCTTGTGCGGGAGGTTGAGAGATACCGACTAGAGATAGTCGGGCTCACCTCCACGCACAGCTTGGGCTCTGGAACCCAAATCCTCGAGAGAGGCTGGACTCTCCACTACTCTGGAGTTGCCTGCGGTGAGGCGGCGGGCCGGTGTGGGTTTGCTCATTGCCCCCGGCTCAGCCACCATGTGTTGGAGTTCACCCGGTGAACGAGAGGGTCGCTTCCCTGCGCCGGGTCGGGATAGGTCTCTCACTGTTGTTTGTGCTACGGGCCAAATGGTAGTGTAGAGTACCCGGCCTTCTTGGAGTCTCTGGGAGGGGTGCTGGAAAGTGCTCCAACCGGGGACTCCATCGTTCTACTGGGGGAGTTCAATGCTCACGTGGGTAGCGACAGTGACACCTGGAGGGGCGTGATTGGGAGGAACGGCCCCCCTGATCTGAACCCGAGTGGTGTTCTGTTATTGGACTTCTGTGCTAGCAACAGTTTGACCATAACGAACACCATGTTCAAGCATAAGGGTGTCCATCAGTGCACATGGCAACAGGACACCCTAGGCCGGAGGTCGATGCTCGACTTTGTAGTTGTTTCATCTGACCTCTGACCGTATGTCTTGGACACTCGGGTGAAGAGAGGGGCGGAGCTGTCAACTGATCACCACCTGGTGGTGAGTTGGATCCGTTGGCGGGGGAGAAGGCGGGAGAGACTTGGCAGACCCAAACATTCTGTGAGGGTCTGTTGGGAACGTTTGGCAGAGCACCCTGTCAGAGAGATCTTCAACTCCCACCTCCGACAGAGCTTCGACCAGATCCCGAGGGAGACTGGAGACATTGAGTCCGAGTGGACCATGTTCTCCACCTCCATTGTCGACGCAGCCACTCGAAGCTGTGGCCGCAAAGTCTCCGGTGCCTGTCGTGGCGGCAATCCCCGAACCCGGTGGTGGACACCGGAAGTAAGGGATGCCGTCAAGCTGAAGAAGGAGACCTATCGAGCCTGGTTGGCTTGTGGGACTCCTGAGGCAGCTGATAGGTCCCGGCAGGCCAAGCGGGCTGCAGCACGGGTGGTTGTGGAGGCAAAAACTCGGGTCTGGGGTCTGGAAGGAGTTCAGTGAGGCCATGGAAAAATCGGTCGGCCTCGAAGAAATTCTGGCAAACCGTCCGACGCCTCAGGAGGGGGAAGCAGTGCCCTGCCAACACTGTTTACAGTGGAGGTGGAAATCTGCTGACCTCAACTGGGGATATTGTTGGACGGTGGAAGGAATACTTCGAGGATCTCCTCAACCCCACCGACACGTCTTCCAATGAGGAAGCAGAGGCCGAGGGCTCAGAGGTGGACTCGTCCATCACTCAGGCTGAAGTCACTGAGGTAGTTGGGAAGCTCCTCGGTGGCAAGGCACCGGGGGTGGATGAGATACGCCCTGAGTACCTCAAGTCTCTGGATGTTGTGGGGCTGTCTTGGTTGACACGCCTCTGCAACATCGCGTGGCGTTTGGGGACAGTACCTCTGGACTGGCAGACCGGGGTGGTGGTCCCTCTTTTTAAGAAGGGGGACCGGAGGGTGTGTTCCAACTACAGAGGGATCACACTCATCAGCCTCCCCGGGAAAGTCTATGCCAGGGTACTGGAGAGGAGAATGTCGCCGATAGTCGAACCTCAGATCCAGGAGGAACAATGCGGTTTTCGTCCCGGTCGTGGAACACTGGACCAGCTCTATACCCTCTCCAGGTGCTGGAGGGTTTATGGGAGTTTGCCCAACCAGTCCACATGTGCTTTGTGGATCTGGAGAAGGCATTCGACTGTGTCCCTCGCGGTGCCCTGTGGGGGGTGCTCTGGGAGTATGGGGTCCGGGGCCCTTTGCTAAGGGCTGTCCGGTCCCTGTACGACCGGAGCAGGAGCTTGGTTCGCATTGTCGGCAGTAAGTCAGACCTGTTCCCGGTGAATGTTGGACTCCGGCAGGGCTGCCCTTTGTCACCGGTCCTGTTCATTATCTTTATGGACAGGATTTCTAGGCGCAGCCAGGGGCCGGAGGAAGTCTGGTTTGGGGACCACAGGATCTCGTCTCTGCTTTTTGCAGAAGATGTTGTCCTGTTGGCTCCATCAAGCCAGGACCTTCAATGTTCACTGGGGCGGTTTGCAGCCGAGTGTGAAGCGGCTGGGCTGAGGATCAGCACCTCCAAGTCTGAGACCATGGTTCTCAGTCGGAAAAGGG
>JALDNG010001172.1:0-65548 GCA_024349245.1 Neodontobutis hainanensis
TGTGGCCTCTCCTCCTCTGGTCTCTCTGCCTCCTTGGCCTCCTCTGGTCTCTCTGTGGCCTCTGCCTCCTCTGCCCTCTCTGCTCTCTGCCTCCACTAGTCTCTCTAATGCCTCTGCCTCCTCTGGTCTCTCTGTGGCCTCTGCCTTCTCTGGATCTCTCTGTGGCATCTGGTCTCTCTGCTCTAACTGCCTCCTCTAGTCTCTATCTCTCTGCCTCATCTGCTCTCTCTGTGGCCTCTGCCTCCTCTGGTCTCTTTGTGGCCTCTGCCTTCTCTGGTCTCTCTGTTGCCGCTGCCTCCTCTTGTCTATCTGTGGCATCTGCCTTTTCTGTTCTCTCTGCCTCCTCTGCCTCCTCTGGTCTCTCTGTGACCTCTGCCTCTTCTGGTCTCTCTTTGGCCTCTGCCTCCTCTGGACTCTCTGCCTCTTCTGGTCTTTCTGTGGCCTCTGCCTCCTCTAGTGTCTCTGCCTCCCCTGCTTCCTCTCGTCTCTCTATCTCGTCTGCCTCCTCTGATCTCGCTGCCTCCTCTGCCTCCTCTGATCTCTCTGTGGCCTCTGCCTCCTCTGTTCTCTCTGTGGCTTCTGCCTTCTCTTGTCTCTCTGACTCCTCTGCCCCCTCTGGTCTCTCTGCCTCGACTGGTCTCTCTATTGCCTGTGCCTGCTCTGGGCTCTCTGTAACCTCTGCCTCCTCTGGTCTCTCTGTGGCCTCTGCCTCCTCTGGACTCTCTGTGGCCTCTGCCTCCTCTGGTCTCTCTGTGGCCTCCTCCTCCTCTGGTCTCTCTATGGCCTCTGCCTCCTCTGGACTGTCTGTCTCCTCTGGTCTTTCTGTGGCCTCTGCCTCCTCTGGTCTCTCTGCCTCCTCTGCTTCCTCTCGTCTCTCTGTGGCCTCTGCCTCCTCTGCTCTCTCTGTCTCCCCTGCCTCCACTGGTCTCTCTGTCTTCTCTGTCTCCTCTGCTCTCTCTACCTCCACTGGTCTCTCTGTGACCTCTGCCTCCTCTCGTCTCTCTGTGGCCTCTGCCTCTTCTAGTCACTCTTTGGCCTCTACCTCCTCTTGTCTCTCTATTCATCTGCCTCCTCAGGTCTCTCTGTGGCCTCTGTCTCCTCTGGTCTCTCTGCCTTCTCTGCATCCTCTAGTCTCTCTGCATCCTCTGGTCTCTCTGTCTTTCTGATTCTTCTGAACTCTTGGTGGCCTCTGTCTCCTCTGGTCTCTCTGTCTCCTCTGCCTCCTCTGGTCTCTCTGCCTCCTCTGCCTCCTCTGGTCTCTCTGTAGCCTATGCCTACCCTGGATTCTCTGTGGCCTCTGCCTCCTCTGGACTCTCTGCCTCCTCTGGTCTTTCTGTGGCCTCTGCCTCCTCTGGTCTCTCTGAGGCATCTGCCTTTTCTGGTTTCTCTGTCTCCTTTGCCTTCTCTGGTCTCTCTTTCTCCTCTAACTCCTCTGGTCTCTCTGCCTCCTCTACCTTCTCTGGTCTCTCTATGGCCCCTGCCTCCTCTGCTCTCTCTGTAACCTCTGCCTTCTCTTGTCTCTCTGCCTCCACTGCTCTCTCTATTGACTCTGCCTCCTCTGGTCTCTTTGTCTCCTCTGCCTCCTCTAGTTACTCTGTGGCCTCTGCCTCCTCTGGTCTCTCTGCCTCCTCTGCCTCCTCTGCTCTAACTGCCTCCTCTGGTCTCTCTCTCTCTGCCTCCTCTGGTCTCTCTATGGCCTCGGCCTCCTCTGGTCTCTCTATGGCCTCTGCCTCCTCTGGTCTCTCTGTCTCCTCTGCCTCCACTAGTCTCTCTGCCTTCTCTGCCTCCTATGCTCTCTCTGACTCCTCTGGTCTGTCTGTGTCCTCTGCCTCCTCTGCCTCATGGTCTCTCTGTGGCCTCTGCCTCCTGTGGCCTCTCTGCCCCGTTGCCTCCTCTGGTCTCTCTGTCTCCTCTGCTTCCAATGGTCTCTCTGCCTTCTCTGCCTCCTCTGCACTCTCTACCTCCACTGGTCTCTCTGTGACCTCTGCAATCCTCTGGTCTCTCTGTAGCCTATGCCTACCCTGGATTCTCTGTGGCCTCTGCCTCCTCTAGTCTCTCTGTGTCCTCTGCGTCCTCGGGTCTCTTTGTCTCCTCTGTCTCCTCTAGTCACTCTGTGGCCTCTGCCTCCTCTGGTCTCTCTCCTCCTCTGCCTCCTCTGCTCTAACTGCCTCCTCTGGTCTCTCTGTCTCTCTGCCTCCTCTGGTCTCTCTGTGGCCTCTGCCTTCTCTGGTCTCTCTCTGGCCGCTGCCTACTCTGGTCTCTCTGAGGCATCTGCCTTTTCTGGTCTCTCTGCCTCCTCTGCCTCCCTGGTCTCTCTGTGGCCTCTGCCTCCTCTAGACTCTCCTTGCCTCCCCTGGTCTTTCTGTGGCCTCTGCCTCCTCTGATCTCTCTGCCTCCTCTGCTTCCTCTCGTCTCTCTGTGGCCTCTGCCTCCTCTGGTCTCTCTGTCTCCTCTTCCTCCTCTAGTCTCTCTGTGGCCTCTGCCTCCTCTGGTCTGTCTGTGTCCTCTACTTCCTCTTGTCTCTATGTGGCCTCTGCCTTTTCTGGTCTCTCTGTCTCCTCTGCCTCCTCTGGTCTCTCTGCCTCCTCTGCCTCCTCTGCCTCCTCTGATCTCTCTGTGGCTTCTGCCTCCTCTGGTATCTCTGTCTCCTCTGCCTCCTCTGCTCTCTCTGTGGCCTCTGGCTCCTCTGCTCTCTCTGTCTCCTCTATCTCCTCTGGTCTCTCTGTTGCCTCTGCCTCCTCTGGTCTCTTCGTGTCCTCTGCCTCCTCTGTTCTCTCTGTGGCCTCTGCCTCCTCTGGTCTCTCTGTCTCCTCTGCCTCCTCTGAACTCTCTGTGGCCTCTGCCTCCTCTGGTCTCTTTGTGGCCTCTGCCTCCTCTGGCCTCTATGGCCTCTGCATCCTCTGGACTCTCTGCCTCTTTTGGTCTTTCTGTGGCCTCTTCCTCCTCTAATCTCTCTGCCTCTTCTGCTTACTCTCGTCTCTCTGTGGCCTCTGCCTTCTCTCGTCTCTCTGTGGCCTCTGCCTCCTCTGGTCTCTCTGTCTCCTCTGCCTCCTCTGGTCTCTCTGCCTCCACTAGTCTCTCTATTGCCTCTGCCTCCTCTGGTCTCTTTGTTGCCTCTGCCTCCATGGGTCTCTTTGTCTCCTCTGCCTCCTCTAGTCACTCTGTAGCCTCTGCCTCCTCTGGTCTCTCTGCCTCCTCTGCCTCCTCTGCTCTAACTGCCTCCTCTGCTCTCTCTGTCTCTCTGCCTCCTCTGGTCTCTCTGTGGCCTCAGCCTTCTCTGGTCTCTCTCTGGCCGCTGCCTACTCTGGTATCTCTAAAGCATCTGCCTTTTCTGGTCTCTCTGCCTCCTCTGCCTCTCCTGGTCTCTCTGTGGCCTCTGTCTCCTCTAGACTCTCCTTGCCTCCCCTGGTCTTTGAGTGGCCTCTGCCTCCTCTGGTCTCTCTGCCTCCTCTGTTTCCTCTCTCTGGGGCCTCTGCCTCCTCTGGTCTCTCTGTCTCCTCTGCCTCCTCTGGTCTCTCTATGGCCTCTGCCTCCTCTGGTCTGTCTGTGTCCTCTGCCTCCTCTCGTCTCTCTGTGGCCTCTGCCTCCTCTGGTCTCTCTGTCTCCTCTGCCTCCTCTGGTCTCTCTGCCTCCTCTGGTCTCTCTGTGGCCTCTGCCTCCTCTGGTCTGTCTGTGTCCTCTGCCTCCTCTGCCTCCTCTGGTCTCTCTGTGGCCTCTGCCTCCTCTGGTCTCTCTGTGGCCTCTGCCTTCTCTGGTCTCTCTTTGGCCGCTGCCTCCTCTTGTCTCTCTGAGGCATCTGCCTCCTCTGGTCTCTCTGAGGCATCTGCCTTTTCTGGTCTCTCTGTCTCCTTTGCCTTCTCTGGTCTCTCTTTCTCCTCTAACTCCTCTGGTCTCTCTGCCTCCTCTACCTTCTCTGGTCTCTCTATGGCCCCTGCCTCCTCTGCTCTCTCTGTAACCTCTGCCTTCTCTTGTCTCTCTGCCTCCTCTGTCCCCTCTGGTCTCTCTGCCTCCACTGCTCTCTCTATTGCCTCTGCCTCCTCTGGTCTCTTTGTCTCCTCTGCCTCCTCTAGTCACTCTGTGGCCTCTGCCTCCTCTGGTCTCTCTGCCTCCTCTGCCTCCTCTGCTCTAACTGCCTCCTCTCGTCTCTCTCTCTCTGCCTCCTCTGGTCTCTCTATGGCCTCGGCCTCCTCTGGTCTCTCTATGGCCTCTGCCTCCTCTGGTCTCTCTGTCTCCGCTGCCTCCACTGGTCTCTCTGCCTTCTCTGCCTCCTATGCTCTCTCTGCCTCCTCTGGTCTGTCTGTGTCCTCTGCCTCCTCTGGTTTCTCTGTGGCCTCTCTGTCTTCTCTGCCTCCTCTGCTCTCTCTACCTCCACTGGTCTCTCTGTGACCTCTGCAATCCTCTGGTCTCTCTGTAGCCTATGCCTACCCTGGATTCTCTGTGGCCTCTGCCTCCTCTAGTCTCTCTGTGTCCTCTGCCTCCTCGGGTCTCTTTGTCTCCTCTGCCTCCTCTAGTCACTCTGTGGACTCTGCCTCCTCTGGTCTCTCTCCTCCTCTGCCTCCTCTGCTCTAACTGCCTCTTCTGGTCTCTCTGTCTCTCTCTGCCTCCTCTAGTCTCTCTGTGGCCTCAGCCTCCTCTGGTCTCTCTGTGGCCTCTGCCTTCTCTGGTCTCTCTCTGGCCGCTGCATACTCTGGTCTCTCTGAGGCATCTGCCTTTTCTGGTCTCTCTGCCTCCTCTGCCTCCTGGTCTCTCTGTGGCCTCTGCCTCCTCTAGACTCTCCTTGCCTCCCTGGTCTCTCTGTGGCCTCTACCTCCTCTGGTCTCTCTGTCTCCTCTGCCTCCTCTAGTCTCTCTGTGGCCCCCACCTCCTCTGGTCTGTCTGTGTCCTCTACTTCCTCTTGTCTCTATGTGGCCTCTGCCTTTTCTGCTCTCTCTGTCTCCTCTGCCTCCTCTGGTCTCTCTGCCTCCTCTGCCTCCTCTGCCTCCTCTGATCTCTCTGTGGCCTCTGCCTCCTCTGGTATGTCTGTCTCCTCTGGCTCCTCTGCTCTCTCTGTGGCCTCTGGCTCCTCTGCTCTCTCTCTGTCTCCTCTATCTCCTCTGGTCTCTCTGTTGCCTCTGCCTCCTCTGGTCTCTTCGTGTCCTCTGCCTCCTCTGGTCTCTCTGTGTCCTCTACCTCCTCTGGTCAGTCTTTGGCCTCTGCCTTCTCTGGATCTCTCTGTGGCCTCTGGTCTCTTACTGGCATCTGCCTTTTCTGGTCTCTCTGCCTACTCTGCCTCCTCTAGTCTCTCTGTGGCCTCTGCCTTCTCTAAACTATCTGCCTCCTTTGGTCTTTCTGTTGCCTCTGCCTCCTCTGGCCTCTCTGCCTCCTCTACTTCCTCTCGTCTCTTTGTGGCCTCTGCCTCCTCTGGTCTCTCTGTCTCCTCTGCCTCCTCTGGTCTCTCTGCCTCCTCTGGTCTCTCTGTGGCCTCTGCCTCCTCTGGTCTGTCTGTGTCCTCTACCTCCTCTGCCTCCTCTGGTCTCTCTGTGTCTGTTCTAATGCTCGACTACAGTCTGTCTGGGCCTTTAGCGCATACACTTTTGACCTTTTAAATTATCAATGTGGTAGCCTCGCCAACCTTTACCACACGCTTCCTACACTGGGTTGAGAAAAGGAGACCACATTTCACTTGATCGACCTTGGGAAGTGACCTCCAGCGCCCCACTAGGTGAATACATTGACAAAATGGGCATGAATCCCAAATTTATCACCCTGGCTCCTGGAGTAGCCCTGAATCACATATCCGAAGTGCAGAGCTCTAGAGCAAAGGCGAAAAAATGATGATCAAAAGACACCTTTCTTGTCAGGGCCTATAGCTCGCACTTTAGTTGACCTTTTGACCCCTTACCAATGTCGTAGCCTCTCTAAATTTTGCACGCTGGCTCCTGGGGCCACCCAGAACAACATATCAAAGGTTGCTGGCTTTAGATCAAAGTGAAAAGTTTCAGCCTCCTAAAGACACAGCTTATAACGGGTTTTGACCATTGACGCCTGAACACTATTTGACCGCTTAACAATGTCGTAGTCTCCAAATTTTGCACGCTGGCTCCTAGGGCCACCCAGAACGACATATCAAAGACGACATTTCACTTGATCGACCTCGAAGTGACCGCCAGCATGCATTTATGTAATGTCTATATTCTGTTCTATTGGTCGACAACAGTCTGTTCTAATGCCCAATTACATTCTTTACTACTCCACCTCTACAGTTTGTTCTACTGCTCCTCTACAGTCTGTTATACTGCATGTCTAAACAGTCTGTTCTAATGCCAGTCTAGAGTCTGTACTACTGATGCTCTGCAATCTGTTTTACTGCAAGTCTACATTCTGTTCTAACTGCACCTCTACAGTCTGTTCTATTGTACGTCTACTCAGTTCTACTGCATATCTACAATCTGTTCTAATGCACAGCTACAGTCTTTTCAACTGCAAGTCTACAGTCTGTTCTAAAGCACGTCTATAGTCTGTTCTAATGCTCGTCCACAGTCTATTCTTATGCAGGTCTTTAGTCTTTACTACTGCACATCTACAGTCTGTTCTAATGGACGCCTACATTCTGTTCTAATGCTCATCTACAGTATGTTCTATTGTGTCTACAGTCTTTTCTACTGCACATCTACAGTCTATTCTAATGCTCGTCTACAGTCTGTACAACTGCACCTCTACAGTCTGTTCTACTGCACGTCTTAAGTCTGTTCTAATAATTGTCATCATTCTGTAATACTGAACCTCTACAGTCTCTTCTACTGCACCTCTACAGTCTGTTCTAAAGCATGTCTACAGTCTTTTCTAATACTCATCTACAGTCTGTTCTAATGCATGTCTATAGTCTGTTCTAATGCTCGTCCACAGTCTGTTCTAATGCAGGTCTTTAGTCTGTACTACTCCATATCTACAGTCTGTTCTCCTGGATGTGTACAGTCTGTTCTAATGCTCATCTACAGTCTGTTCTATTGTACAACTACAGTCTCTTCTAATGCACATCTACAGGCTGTTCAACTGCATGTATTCAGTCTGTTCTAATAATTGTCAACATTCTGTAATACTGCACCTCTACAGTCTCTTCTACTGCACCTCTACAGTCTTTTCTAATACTCATCTACAGTCTGTTCAAATTCACGTCTATAGTCTTTTTAATGCTCGTCCACAGTCTGTTCTAATGCAGGTCTTTAGTTTGTACTACTCCATATCTACAGTCTGTTCTCCTGGATGTGTACAGTCTGTTCTAATGCTCATCTACAGTCTGTTCTATTGTACCTCTACAGTCTCTTCTAATGCACATCTACAGGCTGTTCAACTGCACGTCTACAGTCTTTTCAACTGCATCTCAACAGTCTGTTCTAATGCCAGTTTACAGTCTGTACTCTGCTCTACAGTCTGTTCTACTGCACGTCTACAGTCTGTTTTACTGCACATCTACAGTCTGTTCTAATGCTCGTCTACAGTCTGTATTACTGCACCTCTACAGTCTGTTCTAAAACATGTCTAGAGTGTTTTCTAATACTCATATACAGTCTGTTCTAATGCTCCTCTACAGTCAGTTCTAAAGCCAATCTAGTGTCTGTATTACTGCTGCTCTGAAGTCTGTTCAACTGCAGCTCTACAGTCTGTTCTAATACTCATCTACGTCTGTTCTACTGCACGTCTACAGTTTCTTTTAATAAACGTCTACAGTCTGTTCTGCACATTTACAGTCTGTACTACTGCACTTCTACAGTCATTTCAAATGCTTGTCTACAGTGTGTATTACTGTATCTCTACAGTCTGTTCTAAAGCATGTCTACAGTGTTTTCTAATACTCATATACAGTCTGTTCTTATGCTTGTATACAGTTTGTACTACTGCACCCCTACAGTCTATTCTTCTGCACATTGTCAGTCTGTTCTACTGGACGTTTACAATCTGTTCTAATGCTCATCTAAAGTCTGTTCTACTGCACATCTAGAGTCTATTGTAATAATTGTCTACATTCTGTACTACTGCATATACAGTCTGTTCTACTGCGCATCTACAGTCACTTCTAATGCAGGTCTACAGTTTATACTTCTGCATATCTACAATCTGTTCTATTGCTTGTCTACAGTCTGTTCTAATGCCCAATAAAAGTCTTTACAACTCCACCTCTACAGTCTGTTCTACTGCATGTCTACAGTCTGTTCTACTGCATCTACAGTCTGTTCTATTGCAAGTCTACAGTCTGTTTTACTGCACATCTACAGTCTGTTCTAATGCACATTTACAGTCTGTTCCTATGCAAGTATACAGCCTGTACTACTGCTCAACAACAGTCTGTTCTAATGCACGTCTACAGTCTGTTCTACTGCACCTCTACATTCTGTTCTAAAGCATTTCTAGTAGTGTTTTCTAATACTCATATACAGTCTGTTCTACTGCTCGTCTACAGTCTGAACTACTGCACCTCTATAGTCTGGTCTAAAGCATGTCCACAGTGTTTTCTAATACTCATATACAGTCTGTTCTAATGCTCATCTACAGTCTGTACTACTGCACCTCTACAGTCTATTCTTCTGCACATTGTCAGTCTGTTCTACTGGACGCTTTAAAGTCTGTTCTAATGCTCATCTACAGTCTGTACAACTGCACCTCTACAGTCTGTTCTAAAGCATGTCTAGAGTGTTTTCTAATACTCATATACAGTCTGTTCTAATACTCGTCTACAGTCAGTTCTAAAGCCAATCTAGTGTCTGTACTACTGCTGCTTTGAAGTCTTTTCAACTGCAAGACTACAGTCTGTTCTAATGCACCTCTACAGTCTGTTCTAATGCCAGTTTACAGTCTGTACTATTGCTCTACTGCAGTCTGTTCTACTGCATGTCTATAGTGTTTTCTAATACTCATCTACGGTCTGTTCTACTGCACGTCTACAGTCTGTTTTAATAAATGTCAACAGTCTGTAGTACTGCACCTTTACAGTCTGTTGTAAAGCATTTCTAGTATTGTTTTCTAATACTCATATACAGACTGTTCTAATGCTTGTCTACAGTCTTTACTACTCCACCTCTACAGTTTGTTCTACTTCTCCTCTACAGTCTCTTCTACTGCAGGTCTACAGTCTGTTCTACTGCAAGTCTACAATCTGTTCTACTGCTCGTCTACAGTCTGTTCTACAGCAAGACTAAGGTCTTCAGTCTCTTCTAATGCACATCTACAGTCTGTTCTAATGCACATCTACAGTCTGATCTACTGCACGTCTACTGTCTGTTCTAATAATTATCAACATTCTGTACTACTGCAACTCTACAGTCTCTTCTACTGCACATCTACAGACTGATCTACTGCATGTCTACAGTCTGTTCTAATGCCAGTTTACTACTCTACTGCAGTCTATTCTAATGCACGTCTACAGTCTGTTTTAGTGCACATTTACAATCTTTTCTAATTGTCAGTCTGTTCTACTGGACCTTTACAGTCTGTTCTAAACCTCATCTACAGTCTGTTCTAAAGCCAATCTAGAGTCTGTACTAATGCTGCTCTAAGTCTTTTCAACTGCACTTCTACATTCTGTTCTACAGCACGACTATAGTCTGTTCTAATGCACAGTCTTTTCTAATGCACTTCTACAGTCTGTTCTACTGACGCTCCAGTCTGTTCTAATAATTGTCTAGAGTCTGTTCTACTGCACGTCTACAGTCTGTTCTAAAGCATCTCTACAGTCTTTTCTAATGCTCGTATAAAGTCTCAACTACTGCACCTCTACAATCTATTCTTCTGCACATCGTCAGTCTGTTCTACTGCACATCTACAGTCTGTTCTAATGCACATCTACAGTCTGTTCTAATGCACATCTACAGTCTGTTCTAATGCACATCTATAGTCTGTTCTAATGCTCGTGTCACAGTCTATTCTAATGCACATCTACTGTCTGTTCTAATGCAAGTCTATAGTCTGTACTACTGCTCATCTACGTCTGTTCTAGTCTAGATCTACAGTGTGTTCTAATAAACGTCTACAATCTGTTCTACTGCACATCTACAGTCTGTACTACTGCACTTCTACAGTCTTTTCTAATGCTCATCTACAGTCTGTATTACTGCACCTCTACAATCTGTTCTAAAGCATGTCTAGTGTTTTCTAATATTCATATAGAGTCTGTTCTAAAGCTCGTCTTTAGTCTGAACTACTGCACCTCTACAGTCTGTTCTAAAGCATGTCTACAGTGTTTTTTAATACTCATATACAGTCTGTTCTTATTCTCGTCTACAGTCTGTACTACTGAATCTCTACAGTCTATTCTTTTGCATGTTGTCAGTCTGTTCTACTGGACGTTTACAGTCTGTTCTAATGCTTGTCTACAGTCAGTTTTAAATCCAATCTAGAGTATGTACTACTGCTGCTCTAAAGTCTGTTCAACTGCATGTCAACAGTCTTTTCAATCGCACATGTACAGTCTGTTTTAATGCCAGTTTACAATCTGTACTACTGCTCTACTACAGTCTCTTCCACTGCATGTCTACAGTCTGTTTTACTGCACATCTACAATCTGTTCTAATGTACATCTACAGTCTGTTCTAATGCAAGTCTATAGTCTGTCTACTGCTGCTCTAGAGTCTGTTCTATTGCACATCTACAGTCTGTACTACTGCACTTCTACAGTCTGTTCTAATGCTCATCTACAGTCTGTATTACTCCACCTCTACAGTCTCTTCTAAAGCATGTCTAGAGTTTTTCTAATACTCATATACAGTCTGTTCTAATGCTCATCTACAGTCTGAAGTACTGCACCTCTACAGTCTGTTCTAAAGCATGTCTACAGTGTTTTCTAATACTCATATACAGTCTGTTCTAATGCAAGTCTATAGTCTGTACTACTGTTCTTCTACAGTCTGTTTTACTGCACGTCTACAGTCTGTTCTGATAAACGTCTACAGTCTGTTCTACTACACATCTACAGTCTCTACTACTGCACTTATGAAGTCTGTTCTAATGCACATCTACAGTCTGTTCTAATCCATGTCTATAGTCTGTACTACTGCTCATATACGGTCTGTTCTAGTGCAGGTCTACAGTCTGTTCTAATAAACGTCTACAATCTGTTCTACTGCACATCTACAGTCTGTACTACTGCACTTCTACAGTCTGTTCTAATGCTCATCTACAGTCTGTATTATCTGCACCTCTACAGTCTGTTCTAAAGCATGTCTAGAGTGTTTTCTAATACTCATATACAGTCTGTTCTAATGCTCGTCTACAGTCTGAACTACTGCACCTCTACAATCTGTTCTAAAGCATGTCTAGAGTGTTTTCTAATACTCATATAGAGTCTGTTCTAATGCTTGTCTACAGTCTGTTCAACTGCACCTCTACAGTATGTTCTAATGCCAGATTAAAGTCTGTACTACTGCTCTATTACAGTCTCTTCCACTAAAGTCTGTTTTACTGCACATCTACAATCTGTTCTAAAAATGTCTACAGTCTGTTCTACTGCACATCTACAGTTTGTACTACTGCACTTCTACAGTCTGTTCTAATGCTTGTCTACAGTCTGTATTTCTGCAACCTCTACAGTCTCTTCTAAAGCATGTCTAGAGTATTTTCTAATACTCATAAATAGTCTGTTCTAATGCTCATTTACAGTCTGAACTACTGCACCTCTACAGTCTGTTCTAAAGAATGTCTACATTTTTGTCTAATACTCATATACATTCTGTTTGTAATGCAAGTCTATAGTCTGTACTACTGCTCATCTACGGTCTCTTTAAGTGCAGGTCTACAGTCTGTTCTAATAAACGTCTACAGTCTGTTCTACTGCACATCTACAGTCTGTTCTAATGCTTGTCTCTACTGCACATCTACTGTCTGTTCTAATGCAAGTCTATAGTCTGTACTACTGCTCATCTACGGTCTGTTCTAGTCTAGATCTACAGTCTGTTCTAATAAACTGTCTACAATCTGTTCTACTGCACATCTACAGTCTGTACTACTGCACTTCTACAGTCTGTTACTAATGCTCATCTACAGTCTGTATTACTGCTCTCTACAGTCTGTTCTACATAATCTGTTCTAAAGCAGTCTAGAGTGTTTTCTAATATTCATATAGAGTCTGTTCTAATGCAAGTCTATAGTCTGTACTACTGCTCATCTACAGTCTGTTCTAAAGCATGATCTACAGTGTGTTCTAATAAACGTCATACAGTCTGTTCTACTGCACATCTACAGTCTGTACTACTGCACTTCTACAGTCTTTACTAATGCTCATCTACAGTCTGTATCTACTGCACCTCTATACAGTCTGTTCTAAAGCATGTCTAGAGTGTTTTCTAATATTCATATAGAGTCTGTTCTACTGCTCGTCTTTAGTCTGAACTACTGCACCTCTACAGTCTGTTCTAAAGCATGTCTACACTGTTTTAATGCCAGTTTACAATCTGTACTACTGCTCTACTACAGTCTCTTCCACTGCACGCCTAACGTCTATTTTACTGCACATCTACAGTCTGTTCTAATGTACAACTACTGTCTGTTCTAATGCAAGTCTATAGTCTGTCCTACTGCTCGTCTACAGTGTGTTTCTTTTGCACATCTACCGTCTGTACTACTGCACTTCTACAGTCTGTTCTAATGCTCGTCTACAGTCTGAACTACTGCACCTCTACAGTCTGTTCTAAAGCATGTCTACAGTGTTTTTTATAATACTCATATACAGTCTGTTCTAATGCACATCTACAGTCTGTTCTAATGCAAGTCTATAGTCTGTACTACTGCTTATCTACAGTCTGTTCTACTGCAAGTCTACAGTCTGTTCTAATAAACATCTAAAGTCTGTTCCACTGCACATCTACAGTCTGTTCTAATGCTCGTCTACAGTCTGTACTACTGCCCATCTACAGTCTGTTCTACTGCACGTCTACAGTCTGTTCTAAAAAATGTCTACAGTCTGTTCTACTGCACATCTACAGTTTGTACTACTGCACTTCTACAGTCTGTTCTAATGCTTTTTCTACAGTCTGTATTTCTGCACCTCTACAGTCTCTTCTAAAGCATGTCTAGAGTATTTTCTAAAACTCATAAATAGTCTGTTCTAATGCTCATTTACAGTCTGAACTACTGCACCTCCACAGTCTGTTCTAAAGAATGTCTACATTTTTTCTAATACTAATATACAATCTGTTCTAATGCAAGTCTATAGTCTGTACTACTGCTCATCTACGGTCTCTTTAAGTGCAGGTCTACAGTCTGTTCTAATGAACATCTACAGTCTGTTCTAATGCACATCTACAGTTTGTTCTAATGCACATCTACAGTCTGTTCTAGTGCAGGTCTACAGTCTGTTCTAATATACGTCTACAGTCTCTTCTTCTGCACATCTACAGTCTGTACAACTGCACTTCTACAGTCTTTTCTAATGCTCGTCTACAGTCTGTATTACTGAACCTCTAAAGTCTGTTCTAAAACATGTCTAGAGTGTTTTCTAATACTCATATAGAGTTTGTTCTAATGCTTGTTTACAGTCTGAACTACTGAACCTCTACAGTCTGTTCTAAAACATGTCTAAAGTGTTTTCTAATACTCACATACAGTCTGTTCTAATGCTCGTCTACAGTCTGAACTACTGCACCTCTACAGTCTGTTCTAAAGCATATCTACAGTGTTTTCTAATACTCATATACAGTCTGTTCTAATGCTAATCTACAGTCTGTACTATTGCACCTCTAAAGTCTATTCAATGCACATTGTCAGTCTGTTCTACAGGTCGTTTACTGTCTGTTCTAATGCTCATCTACAGTCTGTTCTAAAGCCAATCTAGAGTCTGTTCTACTTCTTCTCTGAAGTCTGTTTTACTGCACGTCTACAAACTGTTTAACTGCACCTCTACAGTCTTTTCTATTGTACATCTACAGTCTGTACTACTGCACATCTACAGTTTGTACTACTGGACTTCTACAGTCTGTTCTAATGCTCGTCTACATTCTGTATTACTGCACCTCTACAGTCTGTTCTAAAGCATATCTAGATTGTTTTCTAATACTAATATAAGTCTGTTCTAATGCTCGCCTACATTCTGTACAACTGCACCTCTACTGTCTGTTCTAAAGCATGTCTAGAGTGTTTTCTAATATTCATATAGAGTCTGTTCTAATGCTCGTCTACAGTCTGAACTACTGCACCTCTACAGACTGTTCTAAAGCATGTCTAGAGTGTTTTGTAAAACTCATATACAGTCTGATCTAATGCTCATCTACAGTCTGTACTACTGCACCTCTCTATTCTATTCTTCTGCACATTGTCAGTCTCTTCTTCTGGCGTTTACAGTCTGTTCTAATGATCGTCTACAGTCTGTTCTAAATCCAATCTAGAGTGTGTACTACTGTTGCACTGAAGTCTGTACAAATGCATGTCTAAAGTCACTTCTATTGTACATCTATAGCTTGTTCTAATGCACATCTACAATCTGTTATAATGCAAGTCTACAGTCTGTACTACTGCTCCTCTACAGTCTGTTCTAATGCCAGTCTAGAGTCTGTACTACTTCTGCTCTGCAGTCTGTTTTACTGCAAGTCTACATTCAGTTCTACTGCACATCTACAGTCTGTTCTAATGCACAGCTACAGTCTGTTAAACTGCAAGTCTACAGTCTGTACTACTGCACCTCTACAGTCTGTTCTAAATCATGTCTACGGTCTTTTCTAATACTCATGTACAGTCTGTTCTAATGCTCGTAAAGTCTCAACTACTGAAGCCTTACGGTCTATTCTTCGTCAGTCTGTTCTACTACACATCTACAGTCTGTTCTAATGGACATCTACAGTCTGTTCTAATGCACGTCTATAATCTGTTCTAATGCTCATCCACAGTCTGTTCTAATGCAAGTCTACAGTCTGTACTACTGCACATCTACAATCTGTTCTATTGCTTGTCTACAGTCTGTTCTAATCCCCAATAAAAGTCTTTACTGTTCTACCTCTACAGTCTGTTCTACTGCATGGCTACAGTCTGTTCTAATAATTGTCTACAGTCTCTTCTACTGCACATCTAAAGTCTGTTCTAATGCGTCATTAGTCTGTTCAAATGTTCGCCCACAAACTGTTCTAATGCAGTCCGTGCGACCACACATCTATAGTCTGTTCTATTGCTCGAATATCGTCTGTTCTATTGCCCAATAACAGTATTTACTACTCGACCTCTACAGTTTGTTCTACTGTTCCTCTACAGTCTGTTCTAATGCCATTTTACTGTCTGTACTACTGCTCTACGCAGTCTGTTCTACTGCATGTCTACAGTCTGTTTTACTGCACATCTACAGTCTGTTCTACTGCATATCTACAGTTTCTACTACTGCACTTCTAAAGTCTGTTCTAATGCACATCTACAGTCTATTCTACTGCAGGTCTACAGTCTGTACTACTGCACCTCTACAGTCTGTTCTAAAGCATGTCTAGAGTGTTTTCTAATACTCATATACAGTCTATTCTAATAATCGTCTACAGTCTGTACTAATGCACCTCTAAAGTCTATTCTTCTGAAGCACTGTGAGTCTGTTCTACTGCAAGTCTACAGTCTGTTCTAATAATTTTCTACAGTCCGTTTCTACTGCACGTCTACAGTCTTTTCTAATAATTATCGACATTCTGTACTACTGCACCTTACAGTCTTTTCTACTGCGCATCTACAATCTGTTCTAATACACGTCTATAGTCTGTTCAAATGCTCATCCACAGTCTGTTCTAATGCAATCTGTACGACCAGACATCTATTGTTCCTTTCTATTGCTTGAATATAGTCTGTTTTAATGCCCAGTAACAGTTTACTACTCCAGCTCTACTGTTTGTTCTACTGCTCCTCTACAGTATGTTCTACTGCATGTCTACAGTCTGTTCTAATGCACAGCTACAGTCTGTTTAACTAGAGGTCTACAGTCTGTTCTACTGCATGACTATAGTCATTTTTAATAAACGTCTACAGTCTCTTCTACTAGACGTCTACAGTCTGTTCTAATAATTGTCAAGATTCTGTACAACTGCACCTCTACAGTCTCTTCTACTGCACATCTACAGTCTGTTTTAATGGTCCTCTATGATTGTGTATAGTCAGTTCTAAAGCCATTCTACAGTCTGTACTACTGCTGCTCTACAGTCTGTTCTACTGCACATCTACAGTCTGTTCTATTTCAAGTCTACATTCTAAACTACTGTTCGGCTACAGTCTGTTCTACTGGACAACTAACCTAACCCTAACAATGTGCAAAAGAATAGACTCTAGAGGTGCAGTAGTACATACTGTAGATGAGCAATAGAGCAGACTGTATATGATTATTTGAAAACACTCTAGACATGCTTTAGAACTGACTGTAGATGTGCAGTAAAACAGACTCTAGACTTGCATTAGAACAGACAGTAGATGTACATTAGAACAGACTGTAGATGTGCAGTAAAACAGACTGTAGACGTGCAGTGGAAGAGACTGCAGTAGAGCAGTAGTACAGACTGTAAACTGGCTTTAGAACTGACTGTAGAGCATTAGAACAGACTATAAACGTCAGTAGAACAGACTGACAATATGCAGAAGAAAAGACTGTAGAGATGCAGTAGTACAGACTGTAGACGAACATTTGCACAGACTCTATATGAGTATTAGAAAACAGTCTAGACATGCTTTAGAACAGATTGTAGAGGTGCAGTATTTCAGACTATAGACGAGCATTAGAACAGACTGTAATTGTGCAGTAGAAGAGACTGTAGAGGTGAAGTAGTACAGAATGTCGACAATTATTAGAAAAGACTGACAATGCTTCAGAAGCATTAGTACAGACTGTAAACAAGTATTAGAACAGACTGTATATGAGTATTAGAATAGATTGTAGACATGCTTTAGAAGAGACTGTAGAGGTGCAGTAGTACAGACTGTAGACAAACAGTAGTACAGATTATAGACTTGCATTAGAACAGACTGTAGATGTGCATTAGAATAGACTGTAGAACAATAGAAGTGACTGTAGAGGTGCAGTTGAACAGACTCGTGCAGTTGTACAGACTTCAGAGCAGCAGTCGTACAGACTTTAGATTTGCTTTAGAACAGATTGTAGGCGAGCATTACAACAGACTGTAAACGTCCAGTAGAAGAGACTGACAATGTGCAGAAGAATAGACTCTAGAGGTGCAGTAGTACAGACTGTATATTTGTATTAGAAAACACTCTAAACATGCTTTAGAACAAACTGTAGATGTGCAGTAAAACAGACTATAGACATGCAGTAGAAGAGACTGCAGTAGAGCAATAGTACAGACTGTAAACTGGCATTAGAAGAGACTGTAGAAGTGCAGTAGTACAGACTGTAGATGTGCAGTAGTACAGACTGTAGACGTTTATTAGATCAGACTGTAGACCTGCAGTAGAACAGACCGTAGATGAGCATTAGAATAGACTTTAGAAGTGCAGTAGTAAAGACTGTAGATGTACAGTAGAACATACTATAGATGTTTATAAGAAAAGACTGTACACATGCAGTAGAACAGACTGTAGATGAGCAAGAGTACAAACTGCAGAGCAGCAGTAGTAAAGACTCTAGACTAGCAATAGAACAGACTGTAGACCTGCACTAGAACAGAATGTAGAGGAGAAGTAGAACAAACTGTAGAGGTGGAGTAGTAAAGACTTTTATTGGGCATTAGAACAGACTGTATTCGAGCAATAGAACAGACTATAGATGTGCATTAGAACAGAATGCATTAGAACAGACTGTGGACGAGTATTTGAACAGACTATAGACGTGTTTTAGAACAGACTGTAAATGTCCAGTAAAACAGACTAACGATGCTGCAGAAGAATAGAATTTAAAAGTCCGTTAGTAGAGACTGTAGACGAGTATTAGAACAGACTGTATATGAGTATTAGAATAGACTGTAGACATGCTTTAGAACAGACTGTAGAGGTGCAGTAGTACAGACTGTGCACGAAAAGTAGTACAGACTGTTGACTTGCATTTGAACAGACTGTAGATGTACATTAGAACAGAATGTAGACATACAATAAAACAGACATAGAGGTGCAGTTGAACAGACTATAGACATGCAGTTGAACAGACTTCACAGCAGCAGTAGAACAGACTCTAGACTGGCTTTAGAACAGACTGTAGACAAGCTTTAGAAATGACTGTAAACGTCCAGTAGAACAGACTGACAATGTGCTGAAGAAAAGACTCTAGAGGTTCTGTAGTACAGACTGTAGGTGAGCATTAGAACAGACTGTATATGAGTTTTACAAAACACTGTAGACATGCTTTAGAACAAACTGAAGAGGTGCAGTTGGGTAGACGAGCATTAGAACAGACTGTATATGAGTATTAGAAAACACTCTAGACATTCTTTAGAACAGACTGTAGAGGAGCAGTAATACAGACTGTAAACGAGCTATAGAACAGACTGTAGAAGTGCAGTAGTATAGACTGTAGATGAGCAGTAGAAAAGACTGTATACGTTTATTAGAACAGACTGTAGGAGTGCAGTAGAACAGACTGTAGACAAGCAGTGGTACAGACTCTAGACTTGCATTAGAACAGACTTTAGATGTGCATTAGAACAGACTGTAGATGTTCAGTAAAACAGAATGTAGACATGCAGTAGAACAGACTGCAGTACAGCAATAGTACAGACTGTAAACTGGCATTAGAACAGACTGTAGAGCTCCAGTTAAACATTCTGTAGACTTGCAGTTGAACAAACTTCAGAGCAGCAGTAGTACAGACTCTAGATTGGCTTTAGAACTGACTGTAGACGAGCATTAGAGCAGACTGTAAACGTCCAGTAGAACAGACTGACAATGTGCAGAAGAACAGACTGTAGAGGTGCAGTAGTACAGAATGTAGACGAGCATTAGAACAGACTGTATTTGAGTATTAGAAAACACTGTAGACATGCTTTAGAACAGACTATAGAGGTGCAGAAGTTCAGACTGTAGATGACCATTAGAACAGACTGTATATAAGTTTTAGAAAACACTCTAGACATGCTTTACAACAGACTGTAGAGGTGCAGTAATACAGACTGTAGACGAGCATTAAAAAGACTGTAGAAGTGCAGTAGTACAGACTGTAAATGTGCAGAACAGACTGTAGACGTTTATTAAAACAGATTGTAGACGTGCAGTAGAACAGACCGTAGATGAGCGGTAGTACAGAATGTAGACTTGCATTAGAACAGACTGTAGATGTGCATTAGAACAGACTGTAGATGTGCAGTAAAACAGACTGTAGACATGCAGTAGAACAGACTGCAGTAGAGCAATAGTACAGATTGTAAACTGGCATTAGAACAGACTGTAGAGGTGCAGTTGAACAGACTGTAGACAAGCAGTAGTATATACTGTAGACTTGCATTAGAACAGACTGTAGATGTGTATTAGAACAGACTGTAGACATACAATAGAAGAAACTGTAGAGATGCAGTTTAGCAGACTGTAGACATGCAGTTGTACAGACTTCAGTGCAGCAGCAGTACAGACTCTAGATTGGCTTTAGAACAGACTGTAGACGATCATTAGAACAGAATGTATTTAAGTATTAGAAAACACTGTAGACATGCTTTAGAACAGACAGTAGAGGTGCAGTTGTACAGACTGTAGATGAGCATTAGAACAGAATGTATTTAAGTATTAGAAAACACAGTAGACATGCTTTAGAACAGACAGTAGAGGTGCAGTTGTACAGACTGTAGATGTGCAGTAGAACAGACTGTAGACGTGCAGTAGAACAGACTATAAATGAGCATTAGAATAGACTTTAGAAGTGCAGTAGTACAGACTGTAGAAGTGCAGTAGAACAGACTATAGATGTGCAGTAGAACAGACTGTAGACGTTTATAAGAAAAGACTGTAGACGCAGTAGAACAGACTGTAGATGAGCAGTAGTACAGACTGTAGACTTGCATTAGAACAGACTGTAGACATGCATTAGAACAGACTATAGATGTGCAGTAGAACAAACTGTAGATGTGCAGTAGAACAGACTGACGATGTGCAAAAGAATAGACTGTAGAGGGCAGTAGTTGAGACTTTACACGAGCATTAGAACAAACAGTACATGAGTATTAGAAAAGACTGTAGACATAATTTAGAACAGACAGTAGAGTTTCAGTAGTACAGACTCTAGACGACAATTAGAACAAACTGTAGATATGCAGTAGAAGAGACTGTAAATGTGCAGTAGTACAGAAAGTTAACAATTATTAAAAGAGACTGTAGGAGTGCAGTAAAACAGACTCTAGACAATAATTAGAACAGACTGTAGACATCCAGTAGAACAGACTGTAGATGTGCATTAGAGGAGACTGTAGACGTTTATTAAAAGAGACTATAGTCGTGCAGTAGAACAGACTGTAGTGGTGCAGTTGAACAGACTGTAGACGTTCAGTTGTACAGACTTCAGAGCAGCAGTCGTACAGACTCTAGATTGGCTTTAGAACAGACTGTAGACGAGCATTAGAACAGACTGTAAACGTCCAGTAGAACAGACTGACAATGTGCAGAAGAATAGACTCTAGAGGTGCAGTAGTACAGACTGTATATTTGTATTAGAAAACATTCTAAACATGTTTTTGAACAAACTGTAGAGGTGCAGTAATAAAGACTGTAGACAAGCATTATAATAAAGACTGTAGATGTGCAGTAAAACAGACTATAGACATGCAGTAGAAGAGACTGCAGTAGAGCAATAGTACAGACTGTAAAGTGGCATTAAAAGAGACTGTAGAAGTGCAGTAGTACAGACTGTAGATGTGCAGTAGAACAGACTGTAGACATTTATTAGATCAGACTGTAGACCTGCAGTAGAACATACCGTAGATGAGCATTAGAATAGACTTTAGAAGTGCAGTAGTAAAGACTGTAGATGTGCAGTAGAACATACTGTAGACGTTTATAAGAAAAGACTGTACACATGCAGTAGAACAGACTGTAGATGAGCAGTAGTACAAACTGTAGACTTGCATTAGAACAGACTGTAGATGTGCATTAGAGCAGACTGTAGATATGCAGTAGACCAGACTGTAGAAGTTTATCAGAACGGACTGTAGACGTGCAAAAGAACAGACCATAGATGAGCAGTAAAACAGACTATAAACTTGCATTAGAACAGACTGTAGAACTGACTGTAGACGAGCTTTAGAACAGACTGTATATGAGTATTAGAAAACACTCTAGACATACTTTAGAACAGAATGTAGAAGTGCAGTAGTTCAGACTGTATATGAGCATTAGAACAGACTCTATATGAGTATTAAAAAAAACACTCTAGACATGCTTTAGAACAGATTGTAGAGGTGCAGTAATACAGACTATCGACTTGCATTAGAAAAGACTGTAGATGTTCATTAGAACAGACTTTAGTAGAGCAGTAGTACAGACTGTAAACTGGCATTAGAACAGACTTTAAAGGAGCAGTTGACCAGACTATAGACGTGCAGTTGAAAAGACTTCAGAGCAGCAGTAGTACAGACTCTAGATTGGCTTTAGAACTGACTGTTGACGAGCAATAGAACAGACTGTAAACGTCAAGTAGAACAGACTGACAATGTGCAGAAGAATAGACTGTAGAGATGCAGTAGTACAGACTGTAGACGAGCATTAGAACAGACTGTATATGAGTATTAGAAAACACTGTAGACATGCTTTGGAACAGACTGTAGAAGTGCATTAGAACAGACTGTAGATGTGCAGTAAAACAGACTGTAGACATGCAGTAGAACAGACTGCAGTAGAGCAATAGTACAGATTGTAAACTGGCATTAGAACAGACTGTAGAGGTGCAGTTGAACAGACTGTAGACTTGCAGTTGAACAGACTGTAGACAAGCAGTAGTATATACTGTAGACTTGCATTAGAACAGACTGTAGATGTGTATTAGAACAGACTGTAGACATACAATAGAAAAAAATGTAGAGATGTAGTTTAGCAGACTGTAGACATGCAGTTGTACAGACTTCAGTGCAGCAGTAGTACAGACTCTAGAATGGCTTTAGAACAGACTGTAGACGATCATTAGAACAGACCGTAAATGTCCAGTAGAACAGACTGACAATGTGCAGAAGAAGAGACTCTAGAGGTGCAGTTGTACAGACTGTAGATGAGCATTAGAACAGAATGTATTTAAGTATTAGAAAACACTGTAGACATGCTTTAGAACAGACAGTAGAGGTGCAGTTGTACAGACTGTAGATGTGCATTAGAACAGACTGTATATTTGTATTAGAAAACACTCTAGACATGCTTTAGAACAGACTGTAGATATGCAGTAGTACAGACTGTAGAAGTGCAGTAGAACAGACTGTAGACGTGCAATAGAACAGACTATAAATGAGCATTAGAATAGACTTTAGAAGTGCAGTAGTACAGACTGTAGAAGTGCAGTAGAAGAGACTGTAGATGTGCAGTAGAACAGACTGTAGACGTTTATAAGAAAAGACTGTAGACGTGCAGTAGAACATTTACATTTACATTTACATTTAGTCATTTAGCAGACGCTTTTATCCAAAGCGACTTACAAGTGAGGAAAACAATGGAAGCAATTTCAACAACACAAGGTAACAAAAAGCATAAGTGCACCAAAAACTAGTCAGTTAAAACCTAGCACAGCATTTTTTTTTTTTTATGAAGGAATTGATAGAAGGAAGTTAAGAATTTAGTGTTTGTCAGTCAGGTGTTGACAAAAGAGATATGTTTTCAAGCGTTTTTTAAAGATGTCTACAGAATCTGCTGATCTTGTAGCAGCAGGTAGATTATTCTACCAATGTGGAACAGATCCAGAGAAAGTACGTGAGAGGGATTTTTTTCCTTTTTGGGATGGTACAACCAGACGTTGTTCATTAGCAGATCGCAGGGATCTGGTAGGAACATAGGTCTGTATCAGTGAGTGAAGGTATGAAGGGGCGGAGCCAGTGGTGGTCTTGTAGGCCAAGAGCATAGCTTTGAACTTAATACGTGCCTCAATCGGGAGCCAATGTAACCTAATGAGGAGAGGAGTTACGTGCGCTCTCTTCGGTTCTTTAAAGACCACTCTTGCTGCTGGATGAGCTGCAGAGGTTTGGTTGTGCAGGCAGGAGTCCAGCCAGAAGAGCATTGCAATAATCCAGTTTGGACAAGACAAGAGCCTGAACTAGGATTTGCGCGAGTGCTTCGATAGGAAAGGTCTAATTTTCCTAATGTTGTAGAGGATGAATCTACAGGACCTGGTGATGCTGGCAACATGACTTGTGAAGTTTAGTTGATCATCAATTACCACTCCCAGATTTCTGGCAGTGCTGGACGGTGTAATGGTTGATGAGCCTAGTTGAATGGCGAGGTTGTGGTGGGTCTTTGGGTTGGCAGGAATCACTAGCAGTTCTGTTTTTCCAAGGTTCAGCTGCAGGTGATGGTCCTGCATCCAAAGTGAGATGTCACTCAGGCACGCTGAGACACGAGCAGAGACCGTCGGATCGTCAGGTTGAAATGACAAGTGGAGTTGAGTGTCATCCGCATAGCAGTGATAGGAAAAGCCATGCTTCTGAATGATAGAGCCAAGAGATGTCATGTATATGGAAAAGAGTAGTGGTCCAAGCACTGAGCCCTGTGGCACCCCTGTATTAAGATGTTGGGGCTCAGAGACCTCATCTCTCCAGGATATTCTGAATGACCTACCTGAGAGGTAAGACTTGAACCATTGCAACGCCATTCCAGAGACACCCATCGCACTGAGAGAAGACAAGAGGATGTGGTGGTTAACGGTGTCAAAGGCAGCAGACAGATCCAGTAAGATGAGGACAGATGACTTGGATGTTGCCTTTGCCAGTCTCAGGGCTTCGATGACTGAGAGCAGTGCAGTTTCAGTGGAATGTCCGCTCTTGAACCCAGACTGGTTCTGGTCCAGGAGGTTGTTCCGTGTGAGAAAGGAGGAGAGCTGGTTAAACACAACTCGCTCCAGAGCTTTGGCAGTAAAGGGAAGGAGGGAAACCGGTCTGTAGTTTTCTAATAGTGAAGGGTTGAGAGTGGGTTTCTTAAGTAGTGGTGTGTTGCGGGCCTCTTTGAAAGCTGTGGGGAATGAACCAGTGGAGAGAGATGAGTTGATGATGTGGGTGAGAGCAGGCACGACAGATGGAGAGATGGCCTGAAGGAGATGTGTGGGGATGGGATCCAGCGGGCAGGTGGTAGGGTGGTTAGAACTAATGACCTTGGAAACGTCCGCTTCAGTTAGAGGAGAAAAAGAGGGGAGCAAACACGTATCAGAGGTGTGAAAGAGTTCAACAGGTGCTGGCGCAGAAAACTGACTGCTGATGGCAGTTGTTTTCTTTACAAAGAAAGACGCAAAATCATCAGCTGTTAACTCTGATGAAGGAGGGGAGCAGGCGGACAAAGGAGGGCAGAGAAGGTTTTAAAGAGAGTGCGTGAGTCAGGTGAGTTGTTAACTTAGAATGGTAGTAGTCAGTTTTTGCAGAAGTGACATCAGCAGAGAAATTAGAGAGGAGAGACTGGTAGATAGAGAGGTCAGTGAGATCTTTTGACTTGCGCCATTTTCTCTCAGCTGACCGGAGGCTGGTGCGATGCTCACGAGAACATCGGATAACCAGGGGCAGACGAGGATGTACGAGCTGGTCTGGATATAAGAGGGCATAAGTTGTACAGGCAGGATGTAAGAGTGGAGCACAGAGTGTCAGTGGCAGTGTTGGTGTTTAAAAGCGAGAGCTCCTCAAGAGGGGGAAGCGAGAAGAGACGGCAGAGGAAAAGCGGGAGGGACTGAGTGAACGCAGGTTACGCCGGAAAGTGACCAGCGGTAAAACTGTTGCGGTGTCTGGAGAAGTTAGATCGAGGTCAAGAGTTATGAAGAAATGATCCGAAGTGTGCAGAGGCGTGACCTGAGTATGCCGAGCGGAGCAGTGTCTTATGTAGATGAGATCTAGTTGGTTACCAGACTTGTGAGTTGCTGATGTGGAGACCTGCTTGAGGTCAAATGATGCAGTCAGGTTATTGAAGTTAGCAGCCTGTGGCTTTTCAAGGTGGATGTTGAAGTCTCCTAATACCACCAGAGGAGTACCATCCTCAGGGAAGGATGAAAGAAGCACATCCAACTCCTCCAAGAAATGTCCAAGCTGACCTGGGGTCGATAGATAACTACAAAGTGACTTTTAACAGGGTAGGTGATGGTAACAGCATGGAACTCGAAGGAGCTGTTGTCACACAAGGGTGCTAGCTGTTTGAACTTCCAGTCAGTAGGGATAAGTAATCCGGTCCATCCACCCCTTCCTGTGAGGCGAGGACTGTGGGAGAAAGTGTGATTATGGGAGAGGGCAGCGAGAGTGGCAGAGTCCTCTGGTTTGATCCATGTTTCTGTAAGTGCTACAACTGAAAGACCAGAATGTTGAACAAAAGCGGTAATGAAATCAGCTTTGTTCACAGCAGACTGGCAGTTCCACAAGCCTATTGAGAAAGTAGAAGAGGCAGTTATGGACGGTGATATAACATGCAGATTGTTATGGTTGCATCTCCTTTTACGTAAAACAGATGAAAATGTCCGTGTAGAAATGACAGTAGGAATTTGAAAACACATTGAAGAGGAGCAGAAAAAACAATAGACAGTAGAGAGTAAAGTATAAATAGTAAGTTTTAAGTGCAAACAATTGGTACAAAAAGTGCAATACTCAAGTGCCCTGCTCGGTGGAGTCGAGTGCAGGTAGAGTCGATGGTCTTTACTCTCTTAGGTCTTCACGTGATTAGGGCTGCCGCGACCGCTGCCGCGGTGGTTCACACTTGTATACCCGTCTGATTCAAGAATTGAATTCAGCAGGTCACGCCTCCAAAAGGCCATAAACAACTCAAACGAAACCAGGCGGCGAGCAGGTGAGAGTGAACGCCGGTGCACCACGTGACAAAGTCGTAGTAATGCACAGAGCGGTTTTCTCAGCAATAACACGGCACTAAGCTCAAAAATGACAAGAATCAAATACACTTACACGGTTCTGTAGGCTTCTGCTGCTAAGTTGCTTCTCCTACTGACTTCGACTAAACCACGGATTAAATAGCAGAGCGCTGCTGTAGAACAGACTGTAGATGAGCAGTAGTACAGACTCTAGACTTGCATTAGAACAGACTGTAGATGTGCATTAGAACAGACTGTAGAAGTGCAGTAGTAGAGACTGTAGATGTGTAGTAGAACAGACTGTAGACGTTTATCAGAACAGACAGTAGACTTGCAGTAGAACAGACTGTAGATAAGCAGTAGTACAGACTGTAGACTTGCATTAGAACAGACTGTAGATCTGCATTAGAACAGACTGTAGACGTGCAGTAGAAGAGACTGTAGATGAGCAGTAGTACAGACTGTAGACTTGCATTAGAACAGACTGTAGATGTGCAGTAAAACAGACTGTAGACATGCAGTGGAAGAGATATTAGTAGAGCAGTAGTCCAGACGATAAACTGGCATTAGAACAGACTGTAGAGGTGCAGTTGAACAGACTGTAGACGTGCAGTTGAACAGACTTCAAAGCAGCAGTAGTACAGACTCTAGATTGGCTTTAGAACTGACTGTAGACGAGTATTAGAACAGACTGTAAATGTCCAGTAGAACAGACTGACAATGTGCAGAAGAATAGACTGTAGAGATGCAGTAGTACAGACTGTAGACGAGCATTAGAACAGACTCTATATGAGTATTAGAAAACACTAGAGAGACCAGGGGATGCAGAGTCCACAGAGAGATTAGAGGAGGCAGAGGCCACAGAGAGACCACAGGAGGCAGAGGACACAGAGAGACCAGAGGAGGCAGAGGCCACAGAAAGACCAGAGGAGACAGAGAGACGAGAGGAGTCAGAGGTCAGAAAGAGATCAGAGGAGCAGTGTTGTGCCTGAACGTGTTCATGAACTATCGTTCAATGAACGCGTTCAGGCACAACACTATTTTGGGCAAACATGAACTGAACGCGCTGTATTACTGCCTAATGAACGTAACTGTGAACTCGTTCAATCTTTTGTCTGTGAATGGCATGCTCTTCGTTCAATATGGTGCCTGATTTCTATATAGCCTTCTAGGTGAAAACCCGGCTAAAACACACCACAAACGGGTCTCAATATGTAGTGGAAAAACACCAAATCTGGCAACACCAGCCACAAGTGTCGCCCCGCCATCCCCCGCATGCGTGAAGCGTCATCAAAAAAAAAAAAAAAGAAAGCATGGAGGCGGCAGCAGCACGTAACAAGGCGTATGATTATTTAAAAGAATTGTATGATTGAATCTTAATGATTACTGTCCTGTTTTTCTTTTAATAATTCCTCATTTAAAAAGACCATTCAAGCAGCACGTTGTTACTCCTAGAACCAGTTTCTCCCGGCTCTTTTGTTACGAGTGTTGGAACTAATATTATCTCAATAAAACTATAAAACCAATGTAAAGTTTGTCCATTTAATTCCATTCAGAAAAGGTACAAGCCAGCGCTGGGTCACAACACGTAGTTAACATGAGGTCAGCCCACGTGTTGTGCTGCTGGTCAACACAATGCTCAAAAGGTCCTAAGCTTTGGCCACACCTCTCACATGAGGGGACACTTCCTGCTTTGAATCAGTAGTTTTCCACTATGTGTTCCAGCCAGGGTAACCAACTGGTTCTAACTGGTTTAAACAGACGAGGTATGTAGTGTCCTAATCTAGGGTGCAGTGTATCATGCAGAGAGTGCAAATAACCTACAAAACAGTTATAAAAGTGTTTCTTATTTCAAAATCCTAACAACGTTTTCCTCTTGTTTTTGAGAATGTACTGTAGGGTTGAAACCAGCAGCTGCTACTAGTGTGGAGTGAATGGGCAGCAACAAAGCATTAAAGCATTAAAACAATGGGGAAATGCTCTCCTCAATGCTAATGTAAACCCTGGTTTGATAAGGATTCAATATTGGATATGAAGATGAAATCTGACACATAGCTTCATTGTTAAAACTGATAAAATAATTGCTGTCTGTGATTCTACTGTATATGGGCTCTGGCAATATTTTTGAAAAATAATAGCTCGCAGCAACATGGAAAAAAAGAACTAAGAAATAGTTCATTTTTGGAACTGTGAACTTAGTTCAAAATTTTGAAGTTTTTTTTTTTTAGTTTATTTATTTAGGCTTTCTTTTTTTTTTCCTCAATACATTTTTTATACATTTTCATTACATACATACATACTATATTGTTGTACAGAGCCCAAAGGGAGTAGGCTGAAGCTGTGTGCTTATGTGTGCCTTCCCATCTCATTTTATTTTTACAGCTGTCAAATTATTAAGTGTACACACAGAACTAATCTTTCTTTTGGTATAGTTCATATACAATCAGTCAACATATATTCAATTAATGGTTTGCTAGTTAGTTAATCAAACAACCATCATCGTTCAACTATTTTGGATCGGTCCTGAAAAGTGCCCAAAGTCAATTTTCTAAAGCATATCTCTTAAAGATGTTCATTTTATACTGTTTTTTAAATTGTATTTGGCTTGCTGCACTTTTCAAATTGTCGCCCAGTTCATTCCATAATTTCACACCCTTCGCATGATAAACTGGCTCTTTAGGGTGGTAAGAACCCACTGTTTAATTCACAAAATTAATTCTCCCGTAGGTTATATCGCCTCCTCGTAGAAAACATTTTTTGAATGTTATTAGATAATTTATTATTCCTGGCCTTATATATCATTATAATAGATTTTAATTTTACTATTTCTTCAAGTTTAAGAGTTTGTGATTTTAGGAACAGTGTGTTGGTATGGTCCCCATAACCAACATTATGTACAATTCTCCATCCATCCATCCATCTTCTACTGCTTATCCGGGCCCGGGTCGCGGGGGCAGCAGTCTAAGTAGAGAAGCCCAGACTTCCTCTCCCCAGACACTTCCTCCAGCTCTTCCGGGGGGATACCGAGGCGTTCCCAGGCCAGCCGAGAGACATAGTCCCTCCAGCGTGTCCTAGGTCTTCTCCGAGGTCTCCTCCCGGTGGGACATGCCCAGAACACCTCCCTATGGAGGCGTCTGGGAGGCATCCGAAACAGATGCCCGAGCCACCTCAGCTGGCTCCTCTCGATGTGAAGGAGCAGCGGCTCTACTTTGAGCTCCTCCCGAGTGACCGAGCTCCTCACCCTATCTCTAAGGAGCGCCCGCCACTCTGCGGAGAAAGCTCATTTCGGCCGCCTGTACCCGGGATCTTGTTCTTTTGGTCATGACCCAAAGCTCATGCCCATAGGTGAGAGTAGGAACGTAGTTCGACTGGTAAATCGAGAGCTTTGCCTTACAGCTCAGCTCCTTCTTCACCACGACAGATCGGTACATCGACCGTATTACTGCAGAAGCTGCACCGATCCGTCTGTCGATCTCACGCTCCTTCGTTCCTCACTCGTGAACAAGACCCCGAGATACTTAATCTCCTCCAATTGAGGAAGGAGCTCTCCATCAACCTGGATGGGGCAAACCACCCTTTTTCGACTGAGAACCATGGTCTCAGACTTGGAGGTGCTGATCCTCATGCTAGCCGCTTCACACTTGGCTGCAAACCGCCACAGTAAACATTGAAGGTCCTGGCTTGATGGAGCCAACAGGACAACATCATCTGCAAAAAGCAGAGATGAAATCCTGTGGTCCCCAAACCAGACTCCTCCGGCTCCTGGCTGCGCCTAGAAATCCTGTTCATAAAGATAATGAACAGGACCGGTGACAAAGGGCAGCCCTGCCGAGTCCAACATTCACCGGGAACAGGTCTGACTTACTGCCGGCAATGCGAACCAAGCTCCTGCTCCGGTCGTACAGGGACCGGATAGCCCTTAGCAAAGGGCCCCAGACCCCATACACCCAGAGCACCCCACAGGGCACCACGAGGACACAGTCGAATGCCTTCTCCAGATCCACAAAGCACATGTGGAATGGTTGGGCAAACTCCCATAAACCCTCAGGCACCCTGGAGAGGGTATAGAGCTGGTCCAGTGTTCCACGACTGGGACGAAACCGCATTGTTCCTCCTGGATCTGAGGTTCGACTATCGGCCGCATAGACTTTCCCGGGAGGCTGAGGAGTGTGATCCTCTGTAGTTGGAACACACCCTCCGGTCCCCTTCTTAAAAAGAGGGACCACCACCCTGGTCTGCCAGTCCAGAGGTACTGTCCCCAAACACCAGGCGATGTTGCAGAGGCGTGTCAGCCAAGACAGCCCCTCAACATCCAGAGACTTGCGGTACTCAGGGCGTAACTCATCAACCCCCGGTGCCTTGCCACCGAGGAGCTTCCCAACTACCTCAGTGACTTCAGCCCGAGTAATGGACGAGTCCACCTCTGAGCACTCAGCCTCTGCTTCCTCTGTGGAAGACGTGACGGTGGGGTTGTGGAGATCCTCGTATTCCTTCCACCGTCCAACAATATCCTCAGTTGAGGTCAGCAGGTTCCCACCTCCACTGTAAACAGTGTTGGCAGGGCACTGCTTCCCCTCCTGAGGCTTTGGACGGTTTGCCAGAATTTCTTCAAGGCCGACCGATAGTCTTTTCCATGGCCTCACCGAACTCTTCCCAGACCCGAGTTTTGCCTCCACAACCACCCGTGCTGCAGCCCGCTTGGCCTGCCGGTACCTATCAGCTGCCTCAGGAGTCCCACAAGCCAACCAGGCTCGATAGGTCCTTCTTCAGCTTGACGGCCTCCCTTACTTCCGGTGTCCACCACCGGGTTCAGGGATTGCCGCCACGACAGGCACCAGAGACTTTGCGCGACAGCTTCGAGTGGCTGCGTCGACAATGGAGGTGGAGAACATCGCCCACTCAGACTCAATGTCTCCAGTCTCCTCGGAATCTGGTTGAAGCTCTGTCGGAGGTGGGAGTTGAAGATCTCTCTGACAGGATTCGCCAAACGTTCCCAACAGACCCTCACAGTACGCTTGGGTCAGTCAAGTCTGTCCCGCCTTCTCCCCGCCATCGGATCCAACTCACCACCAGGTGGTGATCAGTTGACAGCTCCGCCTCTCTTCACCCGAGTGTCCAAGACATGCGGTCGGAGGTCAGATGAAACAACTACAAAGTCGATCATCGACTTCCGGCCTAGGTGTCCTGGTGCCACATGGACTGATGGACACCCTTATGCTTGAACATGGTGTTCGTTATGGACAAACTGTTGCTAGCACAGAAGTCCAATAACAGAACACCACTCGGTTCAGATCAGGGGCCGTTCCTCCCAATCACGCCTCCAGGTGTCTCTGTCGCTGCCCACGTGAGCGTTGAAGTCCCACAGTAGAACGATGGAGTCCCCGGTTGGAGCACATTCCAGCACCCTCCCAGAGACTCCAAGAAGGCCGGGTACTCTGCACTGCCATTTGGCCCGTAAGCACAAACAACAGTGAGAGACCTATCCCCGACCCAAGGCGCAGGGAAGCGACCCTCCTCGATCACCGGGTGAACTCCAACACATGGCGGCTGAGCCGGGGGGCAATGAGCAAACCCACACCGGCCCGCCATCTCTCACCGCAGGCAACTCAAGAGTAGTGGAGAGTCCAGCCTCTCTCGAGGATTTGGGTTCCAGAGCCCAAGCTGTGCGTAGAGGTGAGCCGACTATCTCTAGTCGGTATCTCTCAACCTCCCACACAAGCTCAGGCTCCTTACCCGCCAGCGAGGTGACATTCCATGTCCCTAGAGCCAGATTCTGTGTCCGGGATTGGGTTGTCGAGGCTCCCGCCGACTGCCACCCAATCCACATTGCACCGACCCCTTACGGTTCCTCCTGCAGGTGGTGGGCCCACGGGAGATGTACAATTCTGATGGCTTTTTTTTGCAATCTATATAAAGGTAGTAAATGACTATCATAGGTATTCCCCCAGATCTCAGCACAGTAAGTGATATATGGCAGGATAAGGGAGCAATACAGGATAAAAAGACCTTTGTGATCTAACAATTGTTTACACATCCTCATTAATGCTATATTTTTGCTATTTTTGAACAAATATTGGTAATTTGTGGTCTCTAGCTAACATTGTGACTCAGAATCACACCCAAAAAAATTATACTGTTTTATACATTCAATATTCACATTATTAAGAAAGATTTGGATTTGCTCCTACCTTCTACATTTCCCAAATAGCATAATTTTTGTTTTCAATACATTTAATGATAGTTTGTTCCTATGGAACCAATCTTTAACTTTAGATAATTCTGTTGTGATTTCTGTCACAAGAAGCTGTTGATCTTTGCCAGAACCTAAGATTGTAGTTTCATCAGCGAATAATATAAATTTTAATTTTGTGGATACATTACAAATGTCATTTATATATAATAGAAACATTTTTGGTCCTAAGACTGATCCTTGAGGTACTTCACATACTATACTCCTCCATTCTGACCTATATTCACCCATCTGCACATATTGTTGTCTGTTATACAAGTAAGATTCCACCCAATCATGTGCAATCCCCTCACATATTTGTATAATTTTTTTAGAAGTATTTTGTGATCTATTGTATCAAAGGCTTTCTGAGATCTATGAAAATGCCTATGGAATGCATCTTGTTGTCTATTTTATCAGTTATTTCCTCCATGAGGTCAATTAATGCAAGTGAAAATGATCTGTTATTTCTAAAGCCATATTGACTATCGCTAAGTAGGTTATGCTTATCTATAAAACCATTTAACGGGCAACAAAAATCTTTTCTAAGATTTTTGATAGCTGTGGGAGTATAGAAATTGGTCTGTAATTTGTAAACTGATGACTATCATATTTTTATAGATTGGAGCGACCTTGGCAATCTTCATTAATTTAGGAAATTTACCTGTGCTGAGAGATTGATTACATATGTGAGTTAAAGGATTGGCTATATTCCTTATTACTTTTTAATTATACTCATGTCAAGGTCATTCCAGTCAGTAGATCTTTTACTTTTACATTTGTTAACAATTTCTATAATTTCTTTTCAGTTGTTGCAGTAAGAAATAGTGAGTGACCATTATATATAATGTTGCTTGATGCATCCATGTTCTCTGTTGTTTGAAAGTTTGAACTATGAACTGAACTAGTCCATTTTTAAATGTAAGAACTGAACTTTGAACTAGTTCTTGTAGAAAGTGAACTTTCCCAACACTGCAGAGGAGGCAGAGGCCACAGTAAGACCATAGGAGGCAGAGAGACAGAGAGACCAGAGAAGGCAGAGTTCACAGAGAGACCAGAGGTGGCAAGGGAGACAGAGAGACCAGAGGAGGCAGAGGCCACACAGAGACCAGAGGAGGCAGAGTTCACAGAGAGACCAGAGGAGGCAGAGGCCGCAGAGAGACCAGAGGAGGCATAGGCCACAGAGAGACCAGAGGAGGCAGAGAGTCCAGAGGAGGTGGAGGCCACAGAGAAACCAGAGGAGGCAGATGAGGCAGAGAGCCAGAAAAGGCAGATGCCACAGAGAGACCAGAGGAGGCAGCGGCCACAGAGAGACCAGAGGAGGCAAAGGAGACAGAGAGACCAGAGGAGGCAGAGGCCAGAGAGAGACCAGTGGAGGCATAGATCACAGAGAGACCAGTGGAGGCAGAGGCCACAGAGAGACCAGTGGAGGCAGAGGCCACAGAGAGACCAGAGGAGGCAGAGAAGGCAGAGAGACTAGAGGAGGCAGAGGCCACAGAGAGACCAGTGGAGGCAGATGCCACAGAGAGACCAGTGGAGGCAAAGGAGACAGAGAAACCAGAGGAGGCAGAGGACACAGAGAGACCAGAGGAGGCAGTGGCCACAGAGAGACCAGAGGAGGCAGAGGAGGCAGAGAGACCAGAGGAGGCAGAGGACACAGAGTGACCAGGGAGGCAGAGGCCACAGAGAGATGAGAGAAAGCATAGGAGGCAGAGAGACCAGAGGAGGCAGAGGCCACAGAAAGATCAGAGGAGGCAGAGGAGGCAGAGAGACCAGAAAAGGCAGATTCCACAGAGAGACACGAGGAGGCAGCGGCCACAGAGAGACCAGAAGAGGCAGAGAGACCAGAGAAGGCAGAGGCCACAGTGAGACAAGAGGGGCAGAGGCCACTGAGAGTTCAGAGGAGGCATAAAGACAGAGAGACCAGAGGAGGCAGAGAGACGAGAGGATGCAGAGGAGACAGAGAGACCAGAGGAGGCAGAGGCCATAGAGAATCCAGAGGAGGCATAGTCCACAGAGAGACCAGTGGAGTTAGAGAGAGTAGAGGAGGCAGAGAAGGCAGAGAGACCAATGGAGGCAGGGGAGACAGAGAGACCAGAGGAGGCAGAGGCCACAGAGAGACCAGAGGAGGCAGAGTTCACAGAGAGACCAGAGGAGGCATAGGCTGCAGAGAGACCAGAGGAGGCATAGGCCACGGAGAGACCAGAGGAGGCAACGGGGCAGAGAGACCAGAGGAGGCAGAGGCCACCGAGAGATCAGAAGAGACAGAAAGACAGAGAGACCAGAGGAGGCAGAGAGATGAGAGGATGCAGAGGAGGCAGAAAGACCAGAAAAGGCGGATGCCAGAGAGAGACCAGAGGAGGCAGCGGCCACAGAGAGACCAGAGGAGGCAGAGAGACCAGAGAAGGCAGAGGCCACAAAGAGACCAGAGAGGCAGAGGCCACAGAGAGACCAGAGAAGAAATAACAATTGGGATTTTTACATAAATATTTACAACCTCAAAAAAATCTTCTATTTTTTTTCTTGCCAAATCTCATTTATCAATTCCACCTTTATTTTCATTCATTTTCACTTTAGAGAATGTTTAGATTAAAACTTCCATTCCCATCAGGCTCACACAGAAAGTTTTTAAATTCGCAAAAATTAAAAAAGACTGAACATTGTGTGTTATGCTATAAAAAGATACTCTACCGCTAACCTTTTTTTTTACAAAACATTTTGTCAATAAAATAGGATCTATACACCCACTTTCTTCAACTTTGTTTTTCTTGTACACCAAATTGGCAACTTTACCATTCCATAAAGAAAATTTAGAATAAAAACTTTCTTCTTGTTTTCTACTAAGTACTTTGGCCCATAAATAAACAATGAAACAGTCTGTTTTAAAAACGTCTACAGTCTTTTCTAATGCACATCTACAGTCTGTTCTAATGCAAGTCTACAGTCTGTACTACTGCTCATCTACAGTCTGTTCTACTGCATGTCTACAGTCTGTTCTGATAAACGTCTACAGTCTGTTCTACTACACATCTACAGTCTCTACTACTGCACTTCTAAAGTATGTTCTAATGCACATCTACAGTCTGTTCTAATGCAAGTCTCTAGTCTGTACTACTGCACATCTACAGTCTGTTCTAAAGCATGTCTAGAGTGTTTTTTAATACTCATATACAGTCTGTTCTAATGCTCGTCTACAGTCTGAACTACTGCACCTCTACAATCTATTCTAAAGCATGTCTACAGTGTTTTCTAATACTCATATACAGTCTGTTCTAATGCTCGTCTACAGTTTGAACTACTGCAACTCTACAGTCTGTTCTAAAGCATATCTACAGTGTTTTCTAATACTCATATACAGTCTGTTCTAATCCTCATCTACAGTCTGTACTACTGCACCTCTAGAGTCTATTCTTCTGCACATTCTCAGTCTGTTCTACAGGTTGTTTACTGTTTGTTCTAATGCTCGTCTACAGTCTGTTCCAAAGCCAATCTAGAGTCTGTTCTACTTCTGCTCTGAAGTCTATTCAACTACACATCTACAGTCTGTTCAACTGCACCTCTACAGTCTTTTCTATTGTTAATAGATAATAATTGTCTACAGTCTCTTCTACTGCACATCTACAGTTTTTTCTAATGGTCGTCTAGAGTCTGTACTACTGGAACTCTACAGTCTGTTCTAAAACATGTCTACAGTCTATTCTTTTGCACATCTACAGTCTGTTCTAATGCACATCTACAATCTGTTCTAATGGAATTCTCCAGTCTGTACTACTGCTCGTCTACAGTTTGTTCTACTGCAAGTCTACAGTCTGTTCTAAAAAACGTCTACAGTCTGTACTACTGCACATCTACAGTTTGTACTAAAGCATGTCTAGAGTGTTTTCTAATACTAATATACAGTCTGTTCTAATGCTCATCTACAGTCTGAACTACTGCACCTCTACAGTCTGTTCTAAAGCTCATCTACAGTCTGTTCTAAAGCCAATCTAGAGTCTGTACTACTGCTGCTCTAAAGTCTGTTCAACTGCACGCCTACAGTCTGGTCTACTGCACATCTACAGTTTGTTTTAATGCTCGTCTACAGTCTGTACTACTGCACCTCTACAGTCTCTTCTAAGGCATGTCTACAGTCTTTTCTAATAGTCATGTACAGGCTGTTCTAATCCTCGTGTAAAGTCTCAACTACTGCAACTCTTCAGTCTATTCTTCTGCACCTCGTCAGTCTGTTCTACTGCACATCTACAGTCTATTCTAATGGACATCTACTGTATGTTCTAATGAAAGTCTACAGTCTGTACAACTGCTCATCTACAGTCTGTTCTACTGCACGTGTACAGTCTGTTTTATTGCTCATCTACAGTCTGTTCTACTGCACGTTTACAGTCTGTTCTAATACAAGTCTACAGTCTCTACTACTGCTCATTTACAGTCTGTTCTAATGTCTACAGTCTGTTCTACTGCTCGCCTACAGTCTGTTCTACTGCTCGCCTACAGTCTGTTCTACTGCATGGCTACAGTCTGTTCTACTGCACGTCTACAGTCTCTTCTACTGCACCTCTACAGTCTCTTCTAAGGCATGTCTACAGTCTGTTCTTCTGCACATCTACAGTTTGTTCTACTGCTCCTCTACAGTCTGTTCTACTGCTCGTCTACAGTCTGTTCTACTGCTCGTCTACAGTCTGTACTACTGCACTTCTACAGTCTGTTCTACTGCACCTCTACAGTCTCTTCTTCTGCACATCTACAGTCTGTTCTAATGCAAGTCTATAGTCTGTCCTACTGCTCGTCTACAGTTTGTTCTACTGCTCCTCTACAGTCTGTTCTAATGCTCCTCTACAGTCTGTTCTACTGCTCGCCTACAGTCTGTTCTAATGCTCCTCTACAGTCTGTTCTACTGCTCGCCTACAGTCTGTTCTACTGCTCGCCTACAGTCTGTTCTACTGCTCGCCTACAGTCTGTTCTACTGCACCTCTACAGTCTCTTCCACTGCATGTCTACAGTCTGTTCTACTGCACCTCTACAATCTATTCTTCTGCACCTCGTCAGTCTGTTCTACTGCTCGCCTACAGTCTGTTCTACTGCATGGCTACAGTCTGTTCTACTGCACCTCTACAGTCTCTTCTACTGCAGGTCTACAGTCTGTACTACTGATGCTCTGCAATCTGTTTTACTGCAAGTCTACAGTCTGTACTACTGCTCTACCGCAGTCTGTTCTACTGCATGGCTACAGTCTGTTCTAATGCTCCTCTACAGTCTGTTCTCCTGGATGTGTACAGTCTGTTCTAATGCTCGTCTACAGTTTGTTCTACTGCTCCTCTACAGTCTGTTCTAATGGACGCCTACATTCTGTTCTAATGCTCGTCCACAGTCTGTACTACTGCTCCTCTACAGTCTGTTCAACTGCACCTCTACTGTCTGTTCTAATGCACCTCTACAGTCTCTTCTACTGCACCTCTACAGTCTGTTCTACTGCTCGCCTACAGTCTGTTCTACTGCATGGCTACAGTCTGTTCTACTGCACCTCTACAGTCTCTTCTTCTGCACATCTACAGTCTGTTCTTCTGCACATCTACAGTTTGTTCTACTGCTCCTCTACAGTCTGTTCTACTGCAGGTCTACAGTCTGTACTACTGCACCTCTAGAGTCTATTCTTCTGCACCTCGTCAGTCTGTTCTACTGCTCGTCTACAGTCTGTTCTACTGCACCTCTACAGTCTCTTCTACTGCACCTCTACAGTCTGTTCTAATGTCTACAGTCTGTTCTACTGCTCCTCTACAGTCTGTTCTACTGCTCGCCTACAGTCTGTTTTACTGCTCATCTATGGTCTGTTCTACTGCACCTCTACAGTCTCTTCTTCTGCACATCTACAGTCTGTACTACTGCTCCTCTACAGTCTGTTCTAATGCTCCTCTACAGTCTGTTCTACTGCTCCTCTACAGTCTGTTCTACTGCATGGCTACAGTCTGTTCTACTGCTCGTCTACAGTCTGTACTACTGCACCTCTACAGTCTCTTCTACTGCAGGTCTACAGTCTGTTCTACTGCACCTCTACAGTCTCTTCTTCTGCACATCTACAGTCTGTTCTTCTGCACATCTACAGTTTGTTCTACTGCTCCTCTACAGTCTGTTCTACTGGACCTTTACAGTCTGTTCTACTGCATGGCTACAGTCTGTTCTACTGGACCTTTACAGTCTGTTCTACTGCTCGCCTACAGTCTGTTCTAAACCTCATCTACAGTCTGTTCTAATGCTCCTCTACAGTCTGTTCTAAAGCTCATCTACAGTCTCTTTAAGTGCAGGTCTACAGTCTGTTCTACTGCTCCTCTACAGTCTGTTCTACTGCTCCTCTACAGTCTGTTCTACTGCTCGTCTACAGTTTGTTCTACTTCTCCTCTACAGTCTCTTCTTCTGCACATCTACAGTCTGTTCTAATGCTCGCCTACAGTCTGTTCTACTGCTCGCCTACAGTCTGTTCTAATGTCTACAGTCTGTTCTACTGCTCGCCTACAGTCTGTTCTACTGCATGTCTATAGTGTTTTCTAATACTCACATACAGTCTGTTCTACTGGACCTTTACAGTCTGTTCTACTACACATCTACAGTCTGTTTTAATAAATGTCAACAGTCTGTAGTACTGCACCTTTACAGTCTGTTCTACTGCACGCCTACAGTCTGTTCTAAAGCATGTCCACAGTGTTTTCTAATACTCATCTACAGTCTGAAGTACTGCACCTCTACAGTATGTTCTAATGCACATTTACAGTCTGTTCTAATCCCCAATAAAAGTCTTTACTGTTCTACCTCTACAGTCTGTTCTCCTGGATGTGTACAGTCTGTTCTAATGCACATCTACAATCTGTTCTAATGCAAGTCTACAGTCTGTTCCAAAGCCAATCTAGAGTCTGTTCTAAAGCACGTCTATAGTCTGTTCTAAAGCTCGTCTTTAGTCTGAACTACTGCACCTCTACAGTCTATTCTAATGCACGTCTACAGTCTGGTCTACTGCACATCTACAGTCTGTTCAACTGCATGTCAACAGTCTGTTCTACTGGACCTTTACAGTCTGTTCTAATGAAAGTCTACAGTCTGTTCTAATGCACAGTCTTTTCTAATACTCATCTACGGTCTGTTCTACTGCACGCCTACAGTCTTTTCTAATGCTCGTAAAGTCTCAACTACTGCACCTCTACAGTCTCTTCTACTGCACCTCTACAGTCTGTTCTAAAAACGTCTACAGTCTTTTCAACTGCAAGACTACAGTCTGTTTAATTGCACCTCTACAGTCTGTTCTGCACATTTACAGTCTGTTCTAATGTCTACAGTCTGTTCTATTGTACAACTACAGTCTCTTCTAATGCACATCTACAGTCTTTACTACTCCACCTCTACAGTTTGTTCTACTGCTCCTCTACAGTCTGTTATACTGCATGTCTAAACAGTCTGTTCTAATGCCAGTCTAGAGTCTGTACTACTGATGCTCTGCAATCTGTTTTACTGCAAGTCTACATTCTGTTCTAACTGCACCTCTACAGTCTGTTCTATTGTACGTCTACTCAGTTCTACTGCATATCTACAATCTGTTCTAATGCACAGCTACAGTCTTTTCAACTGCAAGTCTACAGTCTGTTCTAAAGCACGTCTATAGTCTGTTCTAATGCTCGTCCACAGTCTATTCTTATGCAGGTCTTTAGTCTTTACTACTGCACATCTACAGTCTGTTCTAATGGACGCCTACATTCTGTTCTAATGCTCATCTACAGTATGTTCTATTGTGTCTACAGTCTTTTCTACTGCACATCTACAGTCTATTCTAATGCTCGTCTACAGTCTGTACAACTGCACCTCTACAGTCTGTTCTACTGCACGTCTTAAGTCTGTTCTAATAATTGTCATCATTCTGTAATACTGAACCTCTACAGTCTCTTCTACTGCACCTCTACAGTCTGTTCTAAAGCATGTCTACAGTCTTTTCTAATACTCATCTACAGTCTGTTCTAATGCATGTCTATAGTCTGTTCTAATGCTCGTCCACAGTCTGTTCTAATGCAGGTCTTTAGTCTGTACTACTCCATATCTACAGTCTGTTCTCCTGGATGTGTACAGTCTGTTCTAATGCTCATCTACAGTCTGTTCTATTGTACAACTACAGTCTCTTCTAATGCACATCTACAGGCTGTTCAACTGCATGTATTCAGTCTGTTCTAATAATTGTCAACATTCTGTAATACTGCACCTCTACAGTCTCTTCTACTGCACCTCTACAGTCTTTTCTAATACTCATCTACAGTCTGTTCAAATTCACGTCTATAGTCTTTTTAATGCTCGTCCACAGTCTGTTCTAATGCAGGTCTTTAGTTTGTACTACTCCATATCTACAGTCTGTTCTCCTGGATGTGTACAGTCTGTTCTAATGCTCATCTACAGTCTGTTCTATTGTACCTCTACAGTCTCTTCTAATGCACATCTACAGGCTGTTCAACTGCACGTCTACAGTCTTTTCAACTGCATCTCAACAGTCTGTTCTAATGCCAGTTTACAGTCTGTACTCTGCTCTACAGTCTGTTCTACTGCACGTCTACAGTCTGTTTTACTGCACATCTACAGTCTGTTCTAATGCTCGTCTACAGTCTGTATTACTGCACCTCTACAGTCTGTTCTAAAACATGTCTAGAGTGTTTTCTAATACTCATATACAGTCTGTTCTAATGCTCCTCTACAGTCAGTTCTAAAGCCAATCTAGTGTCTGTATTACTGCTGCTCTGAAGTCTGTTCAACTGCAGCTCTACAGTCTGTTCTAATACTCATCTACGTCTGTTCTACTGCACGTCTACAGTTTCTTTTAATAAACGTCTACAGTCTGTTCTGCACATTTACAGTCTGTACTACTGCACTTCTACAGTCATTTCAAATGCTTGTCTACAGTGTGTATTACTGTATCTCTACAGTCTGTTCTAAAGCATGTCTACAGTGTTTTCTAATACTCATATACAGTCTGTTCTTATGCTTGTATACAGTTTGTACTACTGCACCCCTACAGTCTATTCTTCTGCACATTGTCAGTCTGTTCTACTGGACGTTTACAATCTGTTCTAATGCTCATCTAAAGTCTGTTCTACTGCACATCTAGAGTCTATTGTAATAATTGTCTACATTCTGTACTACTGCATATACAGTCTGTTCTACTGCGCATCTACAGTCACTTCTAATGCAGGTCTACAGTTTATACTTCTGCATATCTACAATCTGTTCTATTGCTTGTCTACAGTCTGTTCTAATGCCCAATAAAAGTCTTTACAACTCCACCTCTACAGTCTGTTCTACTGCATGTCTACAGTCTGTTCTACTGCATCTACAGTCTGTTCTATTGCAAGTCTACAGTCTGTTTTACTGCACATCTACAGTCTGTTCTAATGCACATTTACAGTCTGTTCCTATGCAAGTATACAGCCTGTACTACTGCTCAACAACAGTCTGTTCTAATGCACGTCTACAGTCTGTTCTACTGCACCTCTACATTCTGTTCTAAAGCATTTCTAGTAGTGTTTTCTAATACTCATATACAGTCTGTTCTACTGCTCGTCTACAGTCTGAACTACTGCACCTCTATAGTCTGGTCTAAAGCATGTCCACAGTGTTTTCTAATACTCATATACAGTCTGTTCTAATGCTCATCTACAGTCTGTACTACTGCACCTCTACAGTCTATTCTTCTGCACATTGTCAGTCTGTTCTACTGGACGCTTTAAAGTCTGTTCTAATGCTCATCTACAGTCTGTACAACTGCACCTCTACAGTCTGTTCTAAAGCATGTCTAGAGTGTTTTCTAATACTCATATACAGTCTGTTCTAATACTCGTCTACAGTCAGTTCTAAAGCCAATCTAGTGTCTGTACTACTGCTGCTTTGAAGTCTTTTCAACTGCAAGACTACAGTCTGTTCTAATGCACCTCTACAGTCTGTTCTAATGCCAGTTTACAGTCTGTACTATTGCTCTACTGCAGTCTGTTCTACTGCATGTCTATAGTGTTTTCTAATACTCATCTACGGTCTGTTCTACTGCACGTCTACAGTCTGTTTTAATAAATGTCAACAGTCTGTAGTACTGCACCTTTACAGTCTGTTGTAAAGCATTTCTAGTATTGTTTTCTAATACTCATATACAGACTGTTCTAATGCTTGTCTACAGTCTTTACTACTCCACCTCTACAGTTTGTTCTACTTCTCCTCTACAGTCTCTTCTACTGCAGGTCTACAGTCTGTTCTACTGCAAGTCTACAATCTGTTCTACTGCTCGTCTACAGTCTGTTCTACAGCAAGACTAAGGTCTTCAGTCTCTTCTAATGCACATCTACAGTCTGTTCTAATGCACATCTACAGTCTGATCTACTGCACGTCTACTGTCTGTTCTAATAATTATCAACATTCTGTACTACTGCAACTCTACAGTCTCTTCTACTGCACATCTACAGACTGATCTACTGCATGTCTACAGTCTGTTCTAATGCCAGTTTACTACTCTACTGCAGTCTATTCTAATGCACGTCTACAGTCTGTTTTAGTGCACATTTACAATCTTTTCTAATTGTCAGTCTGTTCTACTGGACCTTTACAGTCTGTTCTAAACCTCATCTACAGTCTGTTCTAAAGCCAATCTAGAGTCTGTACTAATGCTGCTCTAAGTCTTTTCAACTGCACTTCTACATTCTGTTCTACAGCACGACTATAGTCTGTTCTAATGCACAGTCTTTTCTAATGCACTTCTACAGTCTGTTCTACTGACGCTCCAGTCTGTTCTAATAATTGTCTAGAGTCTGTTCTACTGCACGTCTACAGTCTGTTCTAAAGCATCTCTACAGTCTTTTCTAATGCTCGTGTAAAGTCTCAACTACTGCACCTCTACAATCTATTCTTCTGCACATCGTCAGTCTGTTCTACTGCACATCTACAGTCTGTTCTAATGCACATCTACAGTCTGTTCTAATGCACATCTACAGTCTGTTCTAATGCACATCTATAGTCTGTTCTAATGCTCGTGTCACAGTCTATTCTAATGCACATCTACTGTCTGTTCTAATGCAAGTCTATAGTCTGTACTACTGCTCATCTACGTCTGTTCTAGTCTAGATCTACAGTGTGTTCTAATAAACGTCTACAATCTGTTCTACTGCACATCTACAGTCTGTACTACTGCACTTCTACAGTCTTTTCTAATGCTCATCTACAGTCTGTATTACTGCACCTCTACAATCTGTTCTAAAGCATGTCTAGTGTTTTCTAATATTCATATAGAGTCTGTTCTAAAGCTCGTCTTTAGTCTGAACTACTGCACCTCTACAGTCTGTTCTAAAGCATGTCTACAGTGTTTTTTAATACTCATATACAGTCTGTTCTTATTCTCGTCTACAGTCTGTACTACTGAATCTCTACAGTCTATTCTTTTGCATGTTGTCAGTCTGTTCTACTGGACGTTTACAGTCTGTTCTAATGCTTGTCTACAGTCAGTTTTAAATCCAATCTAGAGTATGTACTACTGCTGCTCTAAAGTCTGTTCAACTGCATGTCAACAGTCTTTTCAATCGCACATGTACAGTCTGTTTTAATGCCAGTTTACAATCTGTACTACTGCTCTACTACAGTCTCTTCCACTGCATGTCTACAGTCTGTTTTACTGCACATCTACAATCTGTTCTAATGTACATCTACAGTCTGTTCTAATGCAAGTCTATAGTCTGTCTACTGCTGCTCTAGAGTCTGTTCTATTGCACATCTACAGTCTGTACTACTGCACTTCTACAGTCTGTTCTAATGCTCATCTACAGTCTGTATTACTCCACCTCTACAGTCTCTTCTAAAGCATGTCTAGAGTTTTTCTAATACTCATATACAGTCTGTTCTAATGCTCATCTACAGTCTGAAGTACTGCACCTCTACAGTCTGTTCTAAAGCATGTCTACAGTGTTTTCTAATACTCATATACAGTCTGTTCTAATGCAAGTCTATAGTCTGTACTACTGTTCTTCTACAGTCTGTTTTACTGCACGTCTACAGTCTGTTCTGATAAACGTCTACAGTCTGTTCTACTACACATCTACAGTCTCTACTACTGCACTTATGAAGTCTGTTCTAATGCACATCTACAGTCTGTTCTAATCCATGTCTATAGTCTGTACTACTGCTCATATACGGTCTGTTCTAGTGCAGGTCTACAGTCTGTTCTAATAAACGTCTACAATCTGTTCTACTGCACATCTACAGTCTGTACTACTGCACTTCTACAGTCTGTTCTAATGCTCATCTACAGTCTGTATTATCTGCACCTCTACAGTCTGTTCTAAAGCATGTCTAGAGTGTTTTCTAATACTCATATACAGTCTGTTCTAATGCTCGTCTACAGTCTGAACTACTGCACCTCTACAATCTGTTCTAAAGCATGTCTAGAGTGTTTTCTAATACTCATATAGAGTCTGTTCTAATGCTTGTCTACAGTCTGTTCAACTGCACCTCTACAGTATGTTCTAATGCCAGATTAAAGTCTGTACTACTGCTCTATTACAGTCTCTTCCACTAAAGTCTGTTTTACTGCACATCTACAATCTGTTCTAAAAATGTCTACAGTCTGTTCTACTGCACATCTACAGTTTGTAGACTTGCATTAGAACAGACTGTAGATGTCAAGTTCTGTGTGTTTTTAACTGACTACAGCTCTGCCCAAACTTGAAAACTGCTTTATCTCTGATGAATGCAAAGGACAACTCAAAACTGTTCTTTCTTTTTCTTTTTTTCCTAAAGATGATCGGGGTGGAACAGAATAGGTTGATAACCTTTAAAATATACAAACCAAAGCAGAAATTAGTTGCAAATAAATCACAAATAACTCAATACCACTTCCTCAAATAGTAAATGTCAAACCAAACAGTCATTTTAATTAACCTATGGTCTCTAATTAAACTTATATAATTTAAACAATACACATGCTTAGAGTAATGTTCACATAAAGTATTCACTATTTGATTTAAATTGGACATTACAACCAAGCAAACAAAATCATACAAAAGTCTTAACTCAACACAAACAAACACACAGTCCACTTTTGTCCTACCAGTTGTGTCCTTGGATAATCAGGAGCTGTGGTCAAAGTTTCTTTTCCTCAGGAACAAGTGAGATGGCCAACTGAGCTTTTACCAAACATTTCAACTGCCATGCACTCTGTGTGTGCGCTGGTAATTATGGTCCCAAGAGCACTTCCTGGAAGTTGGTTCCATAACCTTTTGATGCGTGGTTGCCCCTGCAGTTTGGGAGTGCTCTTAGTAATTTGAGTAAAAATAGGCTGAGTGCTCAGGACAACTTGTACCTTGAATTGACATAACAGTAGATGTGCAGTAAAACAGACTGTAAACGTGCAGTAGAACAGACTGCAGTAGAGCAGAGGTACAGACTGTAAACTGGCATTAGAACAGACTGTTGAGATGCAGTTGAACAGACAGTAGGCGTGCAGTTGAACAGACTGTAGATGTGCATTGGAACAGACTAAAGACGCATACAATAGAACAGACTGTAGACGAGCAGTAGAACACACTAAAGACCTGCATTAGAACAGACGGTGGACGAGCATTAGAACAGACTGTAAAGTCCAGTAGAACAGACTAACAATTAGAACAGATTGTAGATGTGCAGAAAAACAGACTGTAGACGTGCAGTAAAATAAACTGCAGTAGAGCAGTAGTAAAGACTGTAAACTGGCATTAGAACAGACTGTAGACATGCAGTAGAACAGACTGTAGATGTGCAGTAGAACAAACTGTTGAGGTGCAGTAATACAGACTGCAAACGAGCATTATACAGACTGTAGAAGTGCAGTAGTACAGACTGTAGATGTGCAGTAGAACAGAATGTAGACGTTTATTAGAACAGACTGTATACCTGCAGTCGGACAGACTGTAGATGTGCTTTAGAAAAGACTGTAGACGTTATTAAAAATAGCAGTCTGTTCTAGTAGAACAGACTGTACAGTGCAATAGAACAGACTGTAGATGTGCATTAGAACAGACTGTAGATGTGCATTAGAAGAGACTGTAGACAATTATTAAAATAGACAATAGTTGTGCAGTAGAACAGACTGTAGACAAGCATTAGAAATTACTGTAAACGTCCAGTAGAACAGACAATGTGCAGAAGAATAGACTCTAGAGGTGCATTACTACAGACTGTAGATGAGCATTAGAACATACTCTATATGAGTATTAGAAAACACTGTAGAAATGCTTTAGAACAGACTGTAGAGATGCAGTTGTATAGATTGTAGACAAGCATTAAAACAGACTGTAGAAGTGCAGTACTTCAGACTGTAGATGTGCAGTAGAAAAGACTATTGAGGTGCAGTAGTACAGAATGTCGACATTTATTATTGCCCTTCTACTGTCACTTCTAATGCTCGTCTACTGTCTGTATTACTGCACCTCTACAGTCTGTACTAAAGCACATCTACAGTCTGTTCTAATGCTCGTCCACAGTCTATTCTTATGCAGGTCTTTAGTCTTTACTACTGCACATCTACAGTCTGTTCTAATGGACGCCTACATTCTGTTCTAATGCTCATCTACAGTCTGTTCTATTGCACGTCTACAGTCTTTTCTACTGCACATCAACAGTCTGTTCTAATGCTCATCTACAGTCTGTACAACTGCACCTCTACAGTCTGTTCTACTGCATGTCTACAGTCTGATCTAATGCCATTTTACAGTCTGTACTATTGCTCTACTGCATTCTATTCTACTGCATGTCTACAGCCATTTTTACTGCACATCTACAATCTGTTCTAATTGTCAGTCTGTTATACAATCTACAGTCTGTACTAATTCTGCTCTGAAGTCTGTTCAACTGCACGTCTACAGTCTGTTCAACTGCACCTCTACAGTCTGTACTACTGCACTTCTACAGTCTGTTCTAATGCTTGTCTACAGTCTGTATTACTGCACCTCTACAGTCTTTTATAAATGCATGTCTACAGTGTTTTCTAAAACTCATATACAGTCTGTTCATTTGCTCATCTACAGTCTGTACTACTGCAGCTCTAGAGTCTATTCTTTTGCACATTGTCAGTTTGTTCTACGGACGTTTACAGTCATTTCTATTGCTCGTTTACAATCTGTTCTAAGGTAATTCTAGAGTCTGTACTACTGCTGCTCTGATTTCTGTTCACCTGCACGTCTACAGTCTGTTTTACTGCATATCTACAATCTGTTCTAATTGTCAGTCTGTTCTACTGGACGTTTACAGCCTGTTCTAAAGCTCATCTACAGTCTGTTCTAAAGCCAATCTAGAGTCTGTACAACTGCTGCTCTGACATCAGTTCAAATGCACATCTATAGTCTGTTCAACTGCACGTCTACAGTCTGTTCTAATGCACATCTACAGTCTATTCTAATGCAAGTCTACAGTCTGTACTACTGCTCATCTACAGTCTGTTCTATTGCACGTCTACAGTCTGTTCTGAGAAACGTCTACAGTCTGTTCTACTACACATCTACAGTCTGTACAACTGCTCTACTGCAGTCTATTCTACTGCACTTCTACAGTCTGTTCTACTGCACGACTATAGTCTGTATTAATAAATGTCTACAGTCTTTTCTAATGCACATCTACAGTGTGTGCTTGTGGAAGTCTACAGTCTGTTCTAATAATTGTCTAGATTCTGTTCTACTGCATGCCTACAGTCTCTTCTAATAATAGTCAACATTCTGTACCACAGCACCTCTACAGTCTCTTCTACCGCACATCTACAGTTTGTTCTAGTGGTTGTCTACAGTCTGTACTACTTCACCTCTACAGTCTGTTGTAAAGCATGTCTACAGTCTTTTCTAATACTAATGTACAGTCTGTTCTAATGCTCGTGTAAAGTTTTAACAACTGCACCTCTACAGTCTATTATTCTGCACATCGTCAGTCTTTTCTAATGCACATCTACAGTCTGTTCTAATGGACGTATACAGTCTGTTCTAACGCTCGTCTACAGTCTGTTCTATTGTACGTCTACAGTCTCTTATAATGCTACTTTACAGTCTGTACCTCTGCTCTACCGCATTTTGTTCTACTGCACGTCTACAGTCTTTTTATAAACGTCTATAGTCTATTCTACTGCATTTCTACAGTCATTACTACTGTACTTCTAAAGTCTATTCTAATGCTCATCAACAGTCTGTTCTAATGCAAGTCTACAGTCTGTGCTACTGCTCATCTACAGTCTGTACTACTGCACTTCTAAAATCTGTTCTAATGCTCATCTGCAGTCTGTATTACTGCACCTCTACAATCTGTTCTAAAGCATGTCTACAGTATTTTCTAATACTCATATACAGTCTGTTCTAATGCTCGTCTACAGTCTGTACTACTGCACATCTACAGTCTCAACTACTGCACTTCTAAAGTCTGTTTCTAATGCACATCTACAGTCTGTTCTAATGCAAGTCTACAGTCTGTACTACTGCTCATTTACGGTCTGTTCTACTGCAGGTCTACAGTCTGTTGTAATAAACGTCTACAGTCTGTTCTACTGCACATCTATAGTCTGTACTACTGCACTTCTACAGTCTGTTCTAATGTACATCTACAGTCTGTTTTACTGCTCATATACAGTCTGTTCTACTGCACGTCTACAGTCTGTTCTAAAGCCAGTCTAGAGTTTGTTCTACTGCTGCTCTGAAGTCTGTTCAACTGCATGTCTGTAGTCTGTTAAACTGCACCTCTACGTCTGTTCTATTGTATGTCTACATTCTGTTCTAATGCACATCTACAGTCTGTTCTAATGCAAGTCTACAGTCTGTACTACTGCTCGTGTACAGTCTGTACTACTGCACCTCTACAGTCTGTTCTAAAGCATGTCTACAGTCTATTCTAATACTCATACACAGTCTGTTCTAATGCTCGTCTACAGTCTCTACTAACGGACCTTTAAATTTTATTCTTCTGCAACATCATTAGTCTGTTTTACTGGACATCTACAGTCTGTTCTATACACGTATATAGTCTCTTCAAATACTCGTCCACAGTCTGTTCTAATGCAGTCTGTACTACTGCACATCTATAGTCTGTTCTATTGCTCGAATACAGTCTGTTCTAATGCCCAATAAAAGTCTTTACTACTCCACCTCTACAGTTTGTTCTACTTCTCCTCTACAGTCTGTTCTACTGCAGGTCTACAGTCTGTTCTAATGCCAGTCTAGAGTCTGTACTACTGCTGCTCTACAGTCTGTTCTACTGCAAGTCTAAATTCTGTTCTACTGCACATCTACAGTCTGTTCTAATGCACATCTACAGTCTGTTCAACTGCAAGTCCACCGTCTCTTCTACTGCTCTTCTACAGTCTGTTCTACTGCACGACTCTAGTTGGTTTTATTAAAGGTCTACAGTCTCTTCTAATGCACATCTACAGTCTGTTCTAATGCACATCTACAGTCTGTTCTACTGGACGTCTACAGTCAGTTCTAAAGCCAATCTAGAATCTGTACTACTGCTGCTCTGAAGTCTGTTTAACTGCAAGTCTACAGTCTGTTCAACTGCACTTCTACAGTCTGGTCTAATGCCATTTTACAGTCTGTACCTCTGCTCTACTGCAGTCTGTTCTATTGCACTTCTACAGTCTTTTTACTGCACATCTACAGTCTGTTCTAATGCACATCTACAGTCTGTTCTAATGCAAGTCTACAGTCTTTACTACTGCTCATCTACGGTCTGTTCTACTGCAGGTCTAAAATCTCTTCTAATAAATGTCTACAGTCTGTTCTACTGCACATCTACAGTCTGTAATACTGCACTTCTACAGACTGTTCTAATGCTCGTCTACAGTCTGTATTACTGCACCTCTACAGTCTGTTCCAAAGCATGTCTAGAGTGTTTTCTTATACTCAAATACAGTCTGTTCTAATGCTCGTCTACAGTCTGTTAAACTGCACCTCTACAGTCTGTTCTAAAGCATGTCTATAGTGTTTTCTAATTCAAATATACAGTTTGTTCTAATGCTTGTCTACAGTCTGAACTACTGCTCTTCTACAGTCTGTTCTAAAGCATGTCTAGAGTGTTTTCTAATACTCATATACAGTCTGTTCTAATGCTCGTCCACAATCTGTTAAACTGCACCTCTAGAGTCTGTTCTAAAGCATGTCTACAGTGTTTTCTAATACTCATATACAGTCTGTTCTAATGCTCATGTACAGTCTGTAGTACTGCACCTAGTCTATTCTTCTGCACATTGTCAGTCTGTTTTACTGGATGTTTACAGTCATTTCTAATGCAAGTCTACAGTCTGTACTTCTGCTCTACTGCAGTCTGTTCTACTGCACCTCTACAGTCTGTTTTACTGCTCATATACAGTCTGTTCTAATGCACATCTACAGTCTGTTCTAATGAAAGTCTACATTTTGTACTACTGCTCACCTACAGTCTGTTCTTCTGCACGTCTACAGTCTGTTCTGATAAACTTCTACAGTCTGTTCTACTGCATATCTACAGTCTATACTACTGCACTTTTAAAGTCTGTTCTAATGCACATCTACAGTCTTTTCTAATGCAAGTCTAATGTTTGTACTACTGCTCATCTACGGTCTGTTCTACTGCAGGTCTACAGTTAATGGATTGGATTTATATTGCGCTTTTCTCCCAAGGGACCAAGGGACTCAAAGCGCCCACAAGCCGTCCATTATTCATTCATACACAGTCACACACTGGTGATGGTAACTACAACTGTAGCCACAGATGCCCTAGGGCAGACTGACAGAGACGTGGCAGCCATTTTGACCCCAAGGCCTCTTTGACCATCACCACATACATTCACTGAACATTCTTAAACATTCATACGAGGCAAGGTGGGTTAAGTGTCTTGCCCAAGGACACAACGACAGAATGAATTGTGGGAGAGCGGGAATCGAACACACTACCTTCCTGTTGAAAGACGACCGCTCTACCACTGACGCCCTATACAGTCTGTTATAATGAACGCGTCTACAGTCTGTTCTACTGCACATCTACAGTCTGTACTACTGCACCTCTACAGTCTGTTCTAAAGCATGTCTAGAGAGTTTTCTAATACTAATATAAAGTCTGTTCTAATGCTCGTCTACAGTCTGAACTACTGCACCACTAAAGTCTATTCCTCTGAAGCATTGTCAGTCTGTTCTACTGCAAGTCTACAGTCTGTTCTAATGCCAGTCTAGAGTGTGTACTACTGCGGCTCCACAGTCTGTTCTACTGCACATCTACAATCTCTTCTACTGCACATATACAGTCTCTTCTAATGCAAGTCTACAGTCTTTACTACTGCTCATCTACGGTCTGTTCTACTGCAGGTCTAAAATCTCTTCTAATAAATGTTTACAGTCTGTTCAACTGCAAGTCTACAGTCTGTTCAACTGCACCTCTACAGTCTGTTCTAATGCTCGTCTACAGTCTGTATTACTGCACCTCTACAGTCTGTTCTAAAGCATGTCTAGAGTGTTTTGTAATACTTATATACAGTCTGTTCTAATGCTCGTCTACAGTCTGTACTACTCCATCTCTACAGTCTATTCTTCTGCACATTGTCAGTCTGTTCTACTGGACGTTTACAGTCTTTTTAATGCTCATCTACAGTCATTTCTAAAGCCAATCTAGTGTCTGTACTACTGCTGCTCTGAAGTCTGTTTAACTGCAAGTCTACAGTATGTTCAACTGCACCTCTACAGTCTGTTCTAATGCCAGTTTACAGTCTGTTCTATTGCTCTACTGCAGTCTGTTCTACTGCATGTCTACAGTCTGTTTTACTGCACATCTACAGTCTGTTCTAATGCACATCTACAGTCTGTTCCAATGCAAGTCTACAAGTTGTACTACTGCTCATGTACGGTCTGTTCTACTCCACGTCTACAATCTGTTTTAATAAACGTCTACAGTCTGTTCTGCACATTTACAGTCTGTACTACTGCACTTCTACAGTCTTTTTTTAATGCTCGTCTACAGTCTGTATTACTGCACCTCTACAGTCTGTTGTAAAGCATTTCTAGTAGTGTTTTCTAATACTCATATAGAGTCTGTTCTAATGCTCGTGTACAGTCTGAACTACTACATTTCTACAGTCTGTTCTAAAGCATGTCTACAGTGTTTTCTAATACTCATATACAGTCTATTCTAATGCTCGTCTACAGTCTGTACTACTGCACCTCTAAAGTCTATTCTTCTGCACATTGTCAGTCTGTTCTACTGGATGTTTACAGTCTGTTCTAATGCTTGCCTACAGTCTGTTGTACTGCACGTCTACAGTCTGTTCTACTGCATGTCTGCAGTCTGTTTTGATAAACGTCTACAGTCTTTTCTACTACACATCTACAGTCTCTACTACTGCACTTCTAAAGTCTGTTTCTAATGCACATCTACAGTCTGTTCTAATGCAAGTCTATAGTCTGTACTACTGCTCATTTATGGTCTGTTCTAGTGCAGGTCTACAGTCTGTTTTAATAAACGCGTCTACAGTCTATAGTCTGTTCTAATGCTCGTCCACAGTCTGTTCTAATGCTAGTCTTAATTCTGTACTACTGCACATCTACGGTCTTTTCTACTAGATGTCTACAGTCTGTTCTAATGCTCGTATACAGTCTGTTGTATTGTACGTCTACAGTCTTTTTAAATGCACATCTACAGTCTGTTCAACTGCACGTCTACAGTCTTTTCAACTGCACCTCAACAGTCTCTTCTAATGCCAGTTTACAGTCTGTACCTCTGCTCTACTGCAGTCTGTTCTACCGCACGTCTACAGTCTCTTTTTCTGCATATCTACAGTCTGTTCTAATGCACATCTACAGTCTGTTCTAATGCAAGTCTATAATCTGTACTACTGCTCATCTACAGTCTGTTCTAATGCGAGTTTATAATCTGTACTACTGCTCATCTACAGTCTGTTCTAATGCAAGTCTACAGTCTGTACTACTGCTCATTTATGGTCTGTTCTACTGCAAGTCTACAGTCTGTTCTAATAAACGTCTACAGTCTGTTCTACTGCACATTTGAAGTCTGCACTACTGCACTTCTACAGTCTGTTCTAATGCTCGTCTACAGTCTGTATTACTGCACGTCTACAGTCATTTTAACTGCACCTCAACAGTCTGTTCTAATGCCAGTTTACATTCTTTACCTCTGCTCTACTGCAGTCTGTTCTACTGCATGTCTACAGTCTGTTTTACTGCTCATATACAGTCTGTTCTACTGCACGACTACAGTCTGTTCTAAAGCCAGTCTAGAGTCTGTTCTACTGCTGCTCTGAAGTCTTTTCAACTGCATGTCTATAGTCTGTTCAACTGCACCTCTACGTCTTTTCTATTGTATGTCTACATTCTGTTCTAATGCACATCTACAGTCTGTTCTAATGCTCGTCTACAGTCTCTACTAACGGACCTTTAAATTATTTTCTTCTGCAGCATCATTAGACTGGTTTACTGGACATCTACAGTCTGTTCTAATACACGTCTATAGTCTGTTCAAATACTCGTCCACAGTCTGTTCTAATGCAGTCTGTACTACTGCACATCTATAGTCAGTTCTATTGCTCGAATACAGTCTGTTCAAATGCCCAATAAAAGTCTTTACTACTCCACCTCTACAGTTTGTTCTACATCTCCTCTACAGTCTGTTCTACTGCAGCTCTACAGTCTGTTTTAATGCCAGTCTAGAGTCTGTACTACTGCTGCTCTGCAGTCTGTTCTACTGCAAGTCTACATTCTGTTCTACTGAACATCTACAGTCTGTTCTAATGCACATCTACAGTCTGTTCTAATGCTCGTCTACAGTCTGAACTACTGCACCTCTACAATCTGTTCTAAAGCATGTCTACAGTGTTTTCTAATACTCATATACAGTCTGTTCTAATGCTCGTCTACAATCTGAACTACTGCAACTCTACAGTCTGTTCTAAAGCATATCTGCAGTGTTTTCTAATACTCATATACTGTCTGTTCTAATCCTCATCTACAGTCTGTACTACTGCACCTCTAGAGTCTATTCTTCTGCACATTCTTAGTCTGTTCTACAGGTTGTTTACTGTTTGTTCTAATGCTCGTCTACAGTCTGTTCCAAAGCCAATCTAGAGTCTGTTCTACTTCTGCTCTGAAGTCTATTCAACTGCACATCTACAGTCTGTTCAACTGCACCTCTACAGTCTTTTCTATTGTTAATAGATAATAATTGTCTAGAGTCTGTTATACTGCACGCGTCTACAGTCTCTTTTAATAATTGTCAACTTTCTGTACTGCTGCACCTCTACAGTCTCTTCTACTGCACATCTACAGTTTGTTCTAATGGTCGTCTAGAGTCTGTACTACTGGAACTCTACAGTCTGTTCTAAAACATGTCTACAGTCTTTTCTAATACTCATGTACAGTCTGTTCTAATGCTCGTGTAAAGTCTCAACTGCTGCCCTCTACAGTCTGTTCTAATGCACATCTACAATCTGTTCTAATGGAATTCTCCAGTCTGTACTACTGCTCGTCTACAGTTTGTAAAAGTGAGCGAAAATCTCACCCCAGTCTTCCCACGTAGTCAACGGTGGAGGTAGAGCTAAGGTCTCACCTCAGATCTCCCACGTAGGAGCTTGTTCTCGGGACAAGCCTCTTACTTTTGTGATCATTCACTGGGTCCACTCTTTGACAGTGGGGGAGCAGTTGACGAGCTGGTCAGGTGGAGGAATCTTCTTGCAGTGTTGTGCATGGATCCAAGGGGCTCTTTCTGCGACCTTCACAGCCGTGTGGGTCGTGAGCAGGATCTGATAGGGCCCACACCAGGTTTGTCTCTCCAGCTGCGCTTCCTCAGGTTTCTCACCAGGATGTAGTCGCCAGGCTGGAGTTTGTGAAACTGGTGGGTGGCCGGGCAGGGAATCAAGCACCTGAGATCTATATTAGAGAGAATATTAGAGAGTGAAATACAATAGGATATCATTGGGTCTGGCAGAGTACTATCGGCCAGTGCTGCAGGTTTAGATGGGGTCCAAACCCAATTCCAGGAGGTAGTCCAAACACTATCTCAAAGGGAGAAAGGTTATTTCGCGTTTTACCTGTTGATTCAGATATTTTTGCCAATTTGCGTTTCAGAGTGCCATTTTCTCTTTCTACAGCTCCTCCAGAAGCTGGATGGTAGGAGCAATGAGTTTTCAGGTCAAATTTAAGGTGTTCACTCAGTGTTTTCAAAATGTCATTTACAAAATGAGTACCGTTATCACTCGTAATTAGATTCGGAAGTCCCCAGCGAGGAATTATTTCGCTTAAGAGGATTTTTGCTACTGCGTCAGCAGTGCAGTGTTTTGTTGGGAATGCTTCTACCCACTTTGAAAACATGTCAGCTATTACAAGACAGTATTTCTTACCTTCGCAGGGTGTTAACTCAATGAAGTCCATTTAAATGTGGCCAAAAGGCCTGGAGGTGGGTTTGTGACCTCCAACATCTGTTTTGTTGTAGGAGTTACCTTTAGAATTGCTGGTTAAGCAGATGAAGCATTTTGAGCAAAAATCTTCAGCAAATTTGTTAAACCCCACAGTAAACCAATGTCTTTGAAGGTCTTTTCTCATTCCCTCCTTTGAAACATGGTCAACGCCATGTAACAATTTTGCAAAAGGCAGGAAGAGGGCTTGAGGAAGACATGGATTGCCATTAGGGCCCATCCAAACACCATTTGTGTTTGTACAGTTTTTCTTTTTCCAAACAGCTTTGTCTGCTGGAGTGGAGATGCGGGCCAAATCAGAGAGTGAAACAATGTCAGAGTGAGTGCAAGTTTGATCCGTTGTCTGGGAGAGTAATGTAACAACATAGGGTGTGAGTGACGCTGCTTTTGCAGCTGCGTCTGCTCGTGCATTACCTAGAGAGACTGTGTCTTTGGCAGAGGTATGTGCAGAACACTTGCATACTGCCACGGCGGATGGGAGTAGCACTGCATCTAAAAGATCAGAAATCAAATCTTTGTGTGAAATGGGTTTGCCATCAGATTTGAGGAATTTTCTGTGGCGCCAAAGTGCTGCGTGGTTGTGTAGAACACCAAATGCATATTGACAGTCTGTGTAAATGTTAACTGTTTTACCAGATGCCAATTGACAGGCTTTGGTCAGGGCAATTAGTTCTGCTGCTTGCGCCGATAACCGAGGACTGAGAGGAGATGACGTCACTGTTGCATGATCATCCACAACTGCATATCCAACGTGTGCAGTACCGGTGGTTGGGTCCTTGGAAGCTGAACCATCTACATAAAAATGAGTTCAGGATTAGAAAGAGGAGTGTCAGTCAAATCAAGTCTTGGCAGACAGATAAGGTCAAGTTCAGAAAGACAACAGTGAGGTTCTCCCTCCTCTGGGAGAGGCAGGAGTGTAGCAGGGTTGAGAGTGTTACAACGTTTAACCTCAACATTCGGTAGGTTCAGAAGGATGGTGTTGTAACGTAGCTGACGAGCAGGGGTCAAGTGAGCTGTCTTTTGTTCAGTCAGAATGTTGGAGACAGCATGTGGAGCAAAAGGGTGAGATGACTGTAGCCTACATAGGGACGAGAGAGGCAATTATTGCTGCTTCACAGGCTGCTAAAGCACGGAGACATGATGGGTGGCCTCTAGCAACTGGATCAAGGTGTGTCGAGAAGTAACCCACAGGCTTCAGCAGCTGTCCCTGTTTTTGGGCGAGAACAGAATTCATACAACCATCACGTTCATCAACAAATTGGAAGAAAGGCTTGTCAGGGTTTGGCAATGCCAATGCAGGGGCTGTCTGTTGTAGCAGTTTCAAATGAGTAAATGCAGAGTCAGCCTCAGATGTCCATGTGAGTTTGGAGTGAAGTGTCATGTCTTTTTTCAGAGTAAGATCACGTAGTGGGCGTTCTACAGTAGAGTAATTTGGAATAAAAGTTCTGCAGTAGGAGCACATGCCAAGGAAAGACAGCATTTGTTTCTTAGTCAATGGTTTTGGGAAGTTGGCAATGGGTATCACCCTGTCTGTAGTAATGCTTTTTTGTGAGTGAGTGATGACATGACCAAGAAACTGAACTTTCTGTTTTACAAACTGAATTTTAGAAAGTGAAACCTTGTGGCCCTGCTCAGCTAGGTGATTTAATAGAAGCAGTGTGTCAGTCTCACACTGCTCCTTCGTGTCTGAACAGAGCATGATATCATCAACGTACTGCAAAATGGCAGAGTGTTGAAGTGTCAAATGAAAGAGACTGTCACGTAATGCCTGACCGTAAACGCTAGGAGCGCAATTTAGGCCTTGTGGCTTTCGAGACCAGGAATAGAGTTTTCCTGCAAATTCAAAGGCAAACCAAAACTGGGAGTCTGGATGGACAGGTACAGAGAAAAAAGCATTTGAAATGTCAACCACAGAGAACCATTTTGAAGTTGTTGGAATTTGTGACATGATGGTGTATGGATTGGGACAGATTGGTGCTGGAGAGTGAATAGCTTCGTTCACAGCACGCAGGTCTTGGACAAAACGCCACTCAGTGGGCATTTCCTGTGGTCTGATCTTTTTTACAGGGAAAATTGGAGTACGGCAGGAGAGTCAGAGCACTCAACAATTACACCTGCTTTCAGCAGAGAGTCAAAGACTGGTTTTATCCCTGTTCAGCTTCAGGCTTCAGAGGATATTGACGTGCTTTTGGTCTGTATTCGGACTTTGGAGTTAGTTGGAGAGGTTTACAGTTTTTAATTAAACCTACATCATATTTGTGTTTGGCCCACAATGAGTCTGGTAACTGTGTTAACAGTGGAGACACATCACTGGGTGTGAGAGGCTGAGCATCGACTTTTGCGAGTGTGTGACAGGAAGATGGGGTGGAGTCATTTTGAGGAAGAAGGTAGCAGGAGCGGTTACAATTGACTCCTGCAGTGAATGGCACATAGCATGTGTCAAGCTCGTGAGAGTGGTAAATGTCTGGATTATCTGGGTCTTGTTTCCAATCTGTAGCTTTTAAACATTTTGTCATAAAAGACCAACATCACGCCATTGTTTGTTATGTGGTTTGGCTATTGAGACATGCGGGGCTGAGTTTTGGATTTTGAAGAACTTTGACAGTTTGTGAGGTAATGGAACATTATAAGCGCAAAAATCTTGGTTAAAGTACAGTCCATTCAGAATGAGTCGGTCAGTAGTTTGTCGGTACCAGCTTTCTTCATACTGTTCATCTGGACCCATGGAGACATGCGCTGTAACATGTAGTGCATTTGCCTTCATGAATTCAGAGAATGAGCTCATGTATTGTTTAGCGTTGTGTAACAAATTTGGAGTCAGCAGATGGTCCAATTTCCACTGATACACATACAATGGAGTGATCACTTCACATTTTATAAAGCAATATTCAGATTTGGTTTGTTTTATTTTGATACCATTTTCGTCTGCAGACAAGGTAATTCCTAGTGCGCACATTAGGTCACGACCTATTAGATTCACTGGACACAACTCAGACAACAGAAAGCTGTGTGTAGTGGACACTGATGGATCAGGTAAATGCCAGATTACAGATAGAGGTTTTGTGAATGGTTCTTTAACAATCTGTCCACTCGCACTAATGGAGTGAGTTGTTTTGCCATTTAATGCAGTTTGAATTTGGTCTTTTCTGATCAGAGATTTTGTGGCCCCAGAGTCAACCATAAATGACAGAGTTTTTCCATTGATGTCACATTTTATTACCGGTAATTTTTCCCACACCGATGTTGTTAACTTAGCATAGGTACCTTTAAACATTTCAGCTTTTTTCATTTCAAGTTTCTTAATGGTTTCTGTCACTAAAGCAAGCAGTGGATCAGTTGCAAGCGCGTCTTCATTGCTTGTGAGCAGTGCGGTGTTGTGTGCATCATCAGTGACAGGTGTGGTGTCCTTTTGTGTTATACTCATCTCATTTTGCGAGGCGAAGTCCTCGGTTCCTCATCATCACCAGCCAGTCAGTTGGGGTCACTCAGAGCAGTGTCAGAGCGTTGGTCAGCTCGGTCTCTTCTTTTCTTGGGACAGTTGTCAGCCCAGTGGCCTGGTTCAGCGCAAATGAAACACAGTTGAGACTTTCTGCGTCGCTCAACCTCGTCTCTGTCTGGACGTCCACGACCTCTTCCTCTTAGTCGTCCTCTACCTCTGTTGAAATGTCATGGTTGGGCAAAGGTCATCTTTGCAAAAGTGGAGACTAATTTTGCATCCACTTTTTCTTTTTTATTGGCACATCTGATTTCTGCGTCCTGGGCGTAGCGGTGAATTTCTTGGACACGGTTTGTGTCCCATGAGCCCACCATTTTGTCTGTCATAATTTTAACAATGTCTTTTCCAAGGCCGTTTTTAACATCATTTTGAACAGTTCTTCAAATGTACTGGTGTGTTGTTCAGCTGTCCAGGCAGTGGCAGCCTGGCCACTGTGTTGAATGCAATGTTGGCGTGCTCTAGCGGCAAAAGACATGACTGATTCATCTTCTCCACGTCTTAGTGACATCAAAACGCGTTCATGTCCATGCGGGCTGGGAACTGCTGGGTCAGAGCGGTGACAATGGCGTTCACGTATCTGGCATAGTCAGTGTTGTCGTCCCATTGGATTGTGGGAAGAGAATTCATGCCGTCATGGTCTTCAACCGCTGCTTGAATTTTTGAGTAATCTTCTAAGTTGCAGATTGTTCTCAGAATACCAGGGATCTCTGCACCGGTGGGCCTGTGCACTTGACAGAACAGTTTGAATTTTTGGCCCAATGTGGCGCCTCCTCTGTTAATAGGAGGTATATTGTCTTTCATTAATTGAGTCCATCTTGAGGGGTCTGGTGAGCGATACATAAGCACAGACGCAGGGTGTTCAGCCAGTCGTCTTTGGCGTTGTACTGGTTTCATTGTCTGGGGATGGTGGTGGTGGAGCTGGATTTGGAAATTCAATCATAGGAGCTTGAAACACAGCCCCATAAGGTGTCTTGCTTCTCGTGTGAGACGGGGACAGGAAGGAGAAAGATTTGTCTGATGAAAGTTCAGTTGTGAAGGGGTTGTTAGAGTTCTTAGGACTGGTGGCAGAGTCATATGAAGGAGGTTTGGTGACAGGACTTGACAGTCCAGTGTTCATCAGGGTGTTTGTTTCAGCCTGGGTGGTCAGATCTGGGTACAGTTGAGCAGCTGTTGCAGAAGCTGCATGTGTCTGAGCCGCTTGTCTCTGCCTCTGGAGCCCTCCCTTTTCTTCACTGTGGAGATGTGCAGCAGCGAGAGCGGTGACGTCATCGTCTTCACTCATGAGTGCCGGACCAACAGGCTGGGTCAGACTCGGAAAACAAGAGGACATCGCATTAGTTATGTTATCAGTTGCTTTATAACCTGTGCTTTGAAATGGCCCCTTTACTGTATCTAAGTATTTTAAATTTCTTTCCCTATTTTCTTTTTCTTTCTGTTTCTTTGCTTCAACTGCTTTTTCCCACATCTCTAAACATTCATAATGTCTTTTAATCTCCTTTATTTGCTTCGGGTTTACTGATTTTTGGACATAAGTCTCTTTTCTGCATCTTGTATTCTATTGCGTAATGCAGTCAAACTACTTTCACTCATTCGTCCATTAAAACCATACAACTTCCATTCATCCATTTTATCACAACTCCTGGCAGGTTTCTATCATATATATCACATTGAATTCACAGAAGTCCTTTGCAGGACTGTTTTTACTTGTATTGGATCCCATATTTCAGATTAATTAAATACTTGTCAGTATTTAAGGTTCAGACAGATTATAGAGAAACTTTAGAACTACTAAAACCAACACAAACTAACAAAAACAACACAAAACAACAACACAAGACTAACAAAAACTAAAAACAACTAAAAACAACTAAAAAACAACTAAAAACAACTAAAAACCCTTTCAGAAATTATTATTACTCATTTTATGGCAATCCTGCTCAGTCAATCCTGACTTATGGTAATAACAATAGACCGTTCAGGTCAGGGCTTCTAGAAAACCCTTTCAGAAATTACTGTCGAATGGCAATTCTGCTCAGTCAATCCAGACTCAAATCAACAATAATAGACCTTCCCAGTCAGGGTTTCTAATACAGATACAAAACCTTTTAAAATTATTATGTGGCAATCCAGCCGTATTAATAATTTTAGGACCATCCGGTCTCAGTTTTCAGATTAGGACAATCCAGTCCAGACATAAAACAAAAGAAAAACTTTTCACAAAGCCTATTCAGAAATTATTATTACTCATTTTATGGCAATCCTGCTCAGTCAATCCTGACTTATGGTAACAATAATAGACCATTCCTGGTCTAGGCTTTGTTACAGTCAAAAATCACTTTTAGACACTGTTACAAAATGTTTTCTCTTAATTTATAAATTTGTAATAATTTTACCGTTTAGAGGTTATTTGAGTACGTTGGATCGAGAGATGACGATTGGAGGGTCGGCATCGGACAATCCTCCGTCCAGAAGAAAATTTGGGGAAGAGGAGACCTCTTGGAGCGGTCTGGTTGATCAAACCCTTGTCCTTCAGCCGGGTCCAGCCGTCAATCTTCGATCCCATTTCTGACACCAAGAATTGTGGTTGAAAAAATAAATATATTATTGTGGAATAAGTTTGAGAGAAAACAACAGATGTCTTTTGGTGATTTATTTAAGGAAAAGAAAAAGAATTCAGAGACATCTTTTGCAAAAGGAGGAATGGAAAATACAACTCTGTGTACAGAGTTGCATGAACAGTCCCAATGTTAACTAGGCGGGCTTAGAATTTATACTGAAATCACAGCAGATAAGAAAATGAAACACTGGCTCTCAGGAGTGAGCCATCTAACATGAAAGACAATTTTATCAGTTTGAAAACAGTACAGATGGTGCGCACATCATTATGCTGCGGTCAAGGACAGCACAGAGCATGTGAAAGAGGAAAATATGATTTTCCCATTACAAGTGCTTCCCCCATTCCTCCATTTTATTTTTCAATAACTTCAAAACTCAATAAAATAATCCACAGTTGTAATAATCCTACTTCTCACATACTTCAGGTTTAACAGGGTCCTCGATGCCCACAACAGCGATGAAGGTGAGTTCATTGACGATCACTGTCCCAGTCCAGCTCTGGTTCACCTGCAAGGAAGTCCTTGTAGGCAAGACAGATGGTCCTCAAGCCATTACTGTGACAATATATTCATCCCATCCTCTGCAGGAGTAGACACCTCCATCTGAGACTCTGACACGAGCTGAGTTTTCTTTCATCGTTTCCCTCTGAGAGTCAGAGTCTGAGTTTTGTCTGAACCATTCATAAGTTCCTTTAAAGCCCTGGACTTCACAGCTCAGAGTCACACTGCTCTGTTCTGGGATGGTGTCACTGGAGGTTTTCAGATGGACTCTGCGTGTCTTTGCTGAAAATACAACAGAATTAGAAATGCAAGAAAATGGTTACATTTACTAAGTTTAATGTAGGACATTGTGAAAGAAGTATTATTGTTTGTTTGTTTTTGTGAATAAAAGAACAGCTGAAAAATAATCTATTGGTCCCACATGAGTAAAAAAATAAATAACTGAAATGAACATTTGCCAAAATAATGTCTCTTTGTTAAAGTGGAGAGATCTGTGAACAGTGTGAAAGCAACACTGAGTCTCTGAGATATAAAGACTGTTCAGGACCCTCCAGAGTCACATGATCACCTGTGTTCACAAAACTGAAATAAAGAAGAACCACAAACATTGAATGAATAAACAAAGAAATACACATGTTTACATTAAAGGTGTGTAGTTTAAACCATATTTACATTTATCATGGCAGTAAAGTTCAAAAGTGTTCCTCAAAGCACCAACCCAGTATGACACAGAACTCTGAAGTACAGTTTACTGTAGTGTTGACCATTTCTTTTAACGTCAAAGACACTCATAACACTATAATATAGTCTCTGTGAGTGACTTTAGTCAGACTAAAGACAACTACAGATAGAAATATCAAAAGTAAAAGTTAAACAACTCACTTTGCACTTTCTTCTCTCTGCTCCACAGTGTTGTGAGATCTGGAGCCCTTTCTCCTCTACATCTGTAGTGTCCACTGTCAGACTCAGTAACTCTGGAGATTGTATATTCTCTTGTTGTTTGATGTAGGACTGAACCGGTCCTGCTCCACTGATACGTCCACTCAGTGTTTCCTCTGTCCTCAATCTCACATCTGAGAGTGACACTGTCTCCAGAAAAGATCTCAGATCAGTTTGGTGACACTGTCGGTACTGTATAAAAAAGGAAAAAATACATCATAAAAAGTGTATATTTTTGTAAATATCATAATAATAACTATAGTGAAATAATTTATAATTAAATACATTTGTTACTGTTTTATTTTTTCCAAATATATTGTTGGAATTCAAAAACAAAAAGTTTGCTCTCTCTCTCTTTAAAAGTTAAAAATATATCAAAAATATAAAATGATATATTCCATGTAATGTAAACTTATTGACTTTAAATGTAACAAATATTTCCAATGTTTGAGCTTTAAACAAACTCTTTCATTTTCTGAACTATGCATTTACTTTTTTAAATAAATATAAATGTAATTCTTTGCAAATAAATTGTTGGAATTCAATACAACACAAACACAAATGGGCTAAAGCACTAAAAGAAAATATATTAAATATAATAATAATAATTATACTTTTAAGCTTTAAACACCTTAATTTGTTCCAAGAACCACTTTTGTTACAGTGACTTTTATTTTTATTTCAGATCTAGTTTTAAAAACATAACTGTACTCACCAGTTTCTAAAACAGTGACAGTGTTACTTTCAGATGTGTCGATATATTCATCCCATCCTCTGCAGGAGGAGACACCTCCATCTGAGACTCTGACAAGAGCTGAGTTTTCTTTCATTCTCTCGCTCTGAGAGTCAGAGTCTGAGTTTTGTCTGGTCCATTCATAAGTTCCTTTAAAGCCCTGGACTTCACAGCTCAGAGTCACACTGCTCTGTTCTGGGATGGTGTCACTGGATTTTTTCAGATGGACTCGTGTCTTTGCTGAGGAGAGAACAATATTAGAAAAACACAGTCAGTGAACCACAAAGATGAACGTAGACTTCTGCAGACTGGAAATGGTGATAGTTTTTAGATTTATGTGTTGTTGGAGAAAAAAAGCTGCTCTTAAAATGTTTTAAACCTCTCAGAAACATGTCAAAGGTTTGATGTGTTTAAAATACTGACCTGTTACCTTCAGTTCTTTCTTTGTGGACTGTTGTTCCAAAGAGGAAAAACAAAAATAAGAACCCTGATCTGAGGTTGTCACTGAAGAGATCATCAGTTCGACTGGGGCAGTACGTTGTATCCAAAGGTGTGTGTCCTCAGTCACAAGTGATCCATCTTTGTAAAAGTACAAATTTCCTTGACTATCTTGAACACAACGCAGAGTCACATTGTCACCTGTGTAAACAAAAGTAAAGTTAACAAAATGAAACTGCTTTAGAATAATACACATACAATGATAAACACAAAAAGAAACATGTCAGAGTTGTTCATTAAAGGCAACAGTTCAAGGCAGTTTGTTTCAACATCATTACATTTATTAACACCAGATGCAGTGTAGAGTGAGAGTGTATTTCCTCAAAGCACCAACACAGTTTGGCCCAGGACTCTGAATTATAATTGACTGTAGTGTTGACAGTTTCTCAAGTCTTCATGTCAAAGATGTAAAATTAAGCCCTGTGTTTTAAGAACAGACTAAAGACAAGTGTGGATAAGTGCTACACAAGTCCTCACGACACCATCCAGTGCAACAAAGAGATTCCAACCAGTGACATTTTTTACTTTAAACACTGTCACAGGCAACAATATAAGTCACAAACATAGTGAGTGTATTTCTTGACGTCATAATGGGCCCAGGTGTCATATCCCTGTCCTATAGAGTTTAGATGTTGACCTGTTTAAAGTCAAAGTGTTGTAAACTCACAGATGAGCCCCAGAGTCCAGACCAGAGAGGGTCCCATCCTCACATCCAGCTCGTCACTCTGCCTCTGACAAACTCCAGCTCATTACAGGCTTCATCTACAGCACTCACAGAGGAAGAGGAGGGTACCTTTGATGAAGATATGTTTAACTGGTCTGCACTTCCTTTTTCACACTTACCTCACACAGACACTGAACCACAGCTTTCACACTTTGAGACTTTTCTCACAGTCGACCCATCATGCAACACCTGTTTAGAATAAAATAAAAATAGAATACATTTTAAATAATCATTAAACTATATGCATCACATGTAAGTCGGCAGTTAGCAGTAGAAGTGACACCTGTAGCACTAAAATATTGTAAACAACTAAATACAGTCTGATCATTGTTATATGAACCTGTTGATCTTTACTCCGTTAGATATATTGAGTACTAAGAAAAACATTGAAGATCAGTGTAAGAACTAAAGGAAATAGATGTGTTACTTCTTCTTGACTCTAAAATGACACTGAGACAAAGAAGGAGCAACTATGAACTGTATTGTCGTCTTGAAGC